>CANYLF010516490.1:0-28657 GCA_948193215.1 Bocquillonia castaneifolia | reverse complement strand
TAGGGTTAGGTTAAAAATGAATTCTAATTATTATTTATTTAAAACTCCTTTTAAATAATAACAATTTAAATCCTAGTCCTTATCAAATAAGGAATTTATATTTTTAACCAAATCCTTATTAAAATCCTTTACAGATTATTTTCTTATCCAATAAGGACATATAACTAATTAATTACTTGTTATAATTTAAATTATGAATTTAAATTTTCTCAAAATTAAATTTAAATCTAAATAACAACTAATTATTATTTGTAATTTAAAATAATCTCATCATTTTAAATTACTACAGAGAATGATAAACTGTAACCATTATTGTTCTTTCTTAATGTGCAACCCTATAGTTTCAATTAACCTTGGCAGTACCCTAAATCACATTTTGATCCTACAAGTCATAAGTGGTCTCTAGCAAGACATTATGACTACCCAAGTTAAATGAAAAGCTCATGATCCGAGACAACCTTAATATAACTAATGACATAATTTTTTTGTCTCATGATATCTTGATAGAATATAAGGCATGGAAAAATTCAACCTTATATCACTCTATCTTTGATTTCTCAAAACCCAATTAGACTGACTAAATAAATGATATTGATCTCCATCAATACATTTGAGCACGGCCATGCGTTTCTTAGTCTCAATCGTTGAGAGGCCCAGAGATATCTCTCTTATAATAAGAGGGACAAATTCCATCTTAGTCACTCATATCTCACTATAAGATTCTTATTAAGTTCAAGCATAACCTTTATAATTGTTAACACCTAATTTTTGACACAGGGATACGAAAGCGGCTCGGAGGCCCAGTGATGATCGTTCATGTTCTAAGTAGCATGAATTGAGTTGACATTGCTTTCTAGAGATTATATTGGCTTCACTTTGAGTGTTTTCTAAGCTTTCATAACACATTTTAACTCCAAAATCCGGTTTTGAGCATAAACGATGCAATAGTAGAGGCCATTCCGCACATTTTTTCAGTTTTAAGTTTTTGCAAAATCGGACATTTGGAGGCCCAAAAGCGCCCAATGCCACTCTGAAGAGTGGAATTAGGCCCAACGCCACTCTTCCATACAGAGTTGGGCCCAACGACACTCATGAGGCGGGCATTGGACCCGACGCAATAAGGGCCCAATGCCAGTCAGTCATTTTCAGCTGTAAAAAGCCCATTTTCGGGCTGTTTCGGCCCGGAATGGCCTGTACGAGTAGCACAGGCGTCCGAAAGCTTTGGAGGGCAATTTTTGTCCAAAAAACCCTTTACTTTAGGCTCAAGTCATTGAATTCTAGTAGGATACTGATTGTGGTAACCCTAGCTTAAGTTTTAAGCTAAATCGGCTATAAATATCGGTCTAAAACTAGGTTTTAGAGGCAGATCACACGAATTTAGGGTTTAGTTTCTGATATTAACACTCTAAATTCATCAATTGCCAAAGCTTTGCACACTTTTACATTGGTTTTACATAAAAACTAATAAAAAGCTTGCATCTTTTCCATTCAAAGGTGTTTTTAAGGTTTCTAATCTATTCAAAGAAATCTCCAGTAACATTCCAACAACCTTTAATCATTGAAAAGCAACATTCAAGTCACTCAAACTAAGATCTGAGGGTTATCAAGCGCTTCTAGGCAATTTCTTGAAAGGTAAGTCATCACAATCCTTTGTTTTCTATATGTTTTCAATGTTTTTGTTATTTCATGTCATGACTCATTGTTTATATGATGTTTTATTACTGTAATTTTCTGTTTGCATGTTTTAATAACGTTTTTGTATGTTACTTTGATTTAAATGCCATTATAAGCCTTGTTTATGCTTCATAATCGTTAAAAATTGTTTCTTTTGCATGTTTGCATGTTTACATGCCCAGATCTACTATACTTGATGTTATTCAAATGTTTTCCATTCATAAAAATTGTTTCTTTCCATGTTTTCTTTGTAAAAATCATTCCTTTTGCATAAAGGTTGCATTTTTTGTGTAATAATGTTTTCTTTGCATGTTTTAATGATAAAGTTTGTTTCTTTATATTTAAAATCATATTGTTTAAATGTTTTATACATAACATTATCGTCTTTGTGTGTTTTCATGCATAAAGCTTTTTTTTGTCCTGTTAACATGTAAAGTTGTAATCTTTTAATGTTTTATTTGCAAAGTTTGCACCTTTTGCATGTTTTGTGAATAAAGTTTGAATCTTTTGATGTTTTAAATGTAACATTTGTATTTTTATGCATCTCTTGATTAGATCTAGGTTGTTTTGACATGTTTCATGTGTTTTAATGTTTGTTCTATGAGTTTTCATCTTTGTTTATTCATTTTTGGGGCTTAGTAAACCTAAAAATGGTGTTTTTCATTAAATCGTACATGTTGTGTGTTGTCAAACCACCAACGCCACAAGCAGGAGTGGCGTTGGGCTCCAACGCCTGTGGGTGAGTGGTGTTAGGCCTAAATAGCAATCTCCTGAGTGGCGTTGGTCCCTTTTCTTGTGCTTTCGGTGCTATTTTACTTGGATCGCTTGTGTACAGTAGCTTTCACGTGGAATGCAGCGATAAGGTAAGCTTCTGAACTTTCTTTGCTAACTGTTTAGATGTGTTTATGCATGTAATTGGTTAATTAATTCTATTTGGTAATCACTTTAAGTCTAAAATGGTAGAAACCCTAGGTTTGTTGCTGTGTTTATGTGTTATGTGCTTATTATGGCTCTTTTACATGTAAATTAACCCTAATCGTGGTGGGTAATTCTTAAAATTAACCCTTGTTTATTATTAGGAACTCACATTTGCATGTATATATGTAAAAGGTAGGTTACAAATGCTATGTGTTTTTATTGCTTTGTTAGAAGGAATGAAGGTTGGTATAACACTAGGAGTATTGGGTAAAGAATCACGTCCGGGAATTGATAAGTCGGATACACAAATCTCTGGGGTCAATGCATCCTTCATATTCTTGAGAGGAATTGGGATGTACACCTTGTAAGACATTCTCGATGCCGATTCGGGTGGCGACTATCACTTCAGCCCCGCAGCTGAACACACAGTGCCATAGTTGCTAGTCATGGCTCAGGCTTTGAGGCAAAACCTCCTTGTCTACAGTCTGGTGACTCCACTGGTGACCTTTGAAAGACAGACTTATAATTCAAGTGATTCTACCAATACTTATTTTATTATGCTAAACTCTAATTCCTTTGCATTCATTCTTGCATTAAAACACCCTACCTCACGGGTACCATTGGTCAAGTCACCTATGATTTATAAGAGTTCTTCATAGGAGACGAAACCAGTGACTACCACTCATAGATGGAATTATCCTACTATTGCTTACCATCTTTGTTATGGTTAATGAGTAATAGTTAATAGGAAATTCTGATCTAAATGTCCTACCATCTCTTGAACCTTTTTGGAAAGAGGAGATGGTTAAGGGGAGTTCGCCTTCTAAGGGAACCTTCTTTAGTCAAACCTGACCAAAGCCATGTAATGACCGTAGCAACTTCCTCTAGGACTTACCAAATGATTGCTTTGTTATATGATTCCATGAAGCCGTTATAATGCATGAATCTAGTGTTATTATTTTAACTCAATGCCTAATTGTCGCCTATGGAGGAAGCACTAGTCAAATTGTACCTAACTAATGCAACCATATAGCATGGGGTCATTTAGAATTGAGAAGAATGACTTTGATTACTACCTTTGATAAAGGGATGTTGGTGTGTCGGTCTAATTGTACCTAACTGATGGTAAAATGGCCCTGGAATGAGGGGAACATTAAGGGAGTTCGTTAAGACAAAGACATGGGATAAGGTCATAATAATGACTTATTGTTTGGTTTGTATGTTGAGAGCTTCTTTTATGTGCAAACGTGCATGCTACGTCGGCAATAGCATCCCCTGTTGGTGCAACAGCCCAAACCAATTCCTAGGAATGTTGACTGGCTGAATGAATACGTGTGTGGGAGAAATAAGGTTGGAAGGTCTACCACTTGGTAGTATTTATGTTTTACTAATGTTTGTTACTTTTATCCCTATGTGTTACTTGCATTCATGCATACATGCATTCTCACATGCACATGTCATAGCATGCTAACCCTTTGTTTTGTAGCAATATAGATCCTCCTAGTACTCCTTGGACAAGAAAAGCCAGACACCTTGTTCACAACTCACGTCAACACACTTCAAAGACTCCAACTTCCCCAAGCACCATGGCTAGACTGAGTGAAGATGTTTTGAAAACTTTGTAAGACATGATGGACAATGCCATCAAGAAAGCCTTGAAAGAAAGGGATGAAGAACGAGAAACTAGTAGTAGTGATGATGAGACTGAGAAAAATCTTGATAATAAGGCTCTTGAAGCTCTTACTAAGAAGATGGAGAAGCTTCAGGAAATGGTAAGGGGAAAGGACCAAGACTTGGATTTTGATAACTTGGATCTCTATAACATAACTGGACTCCCTCCTAAGTTCAGGATGACTGATGTTACTAAGTTCAATGGGTCAGGCGATCCCAAGCTGCATTTGAAGTAATATATCACCATCATGTCGGCTACCACTCTCAATGTTGAGCAGAAACTGGGTTTATTCCCTTTGACTTTGGAAGGGGTAGCTTCTGACTGGTACCATGCTTCTGACTGGTACCAAATCTGACTGGAAGAATCTTAATGAAGCTTTTAGGGATCAGTTCTCCTACAATGCTAGCCTAGAAGTTTCCTTGAGGGACTTAGAGATGACTAAGCAGAAAGATGGTGAGACGTTTTCTGAGTTCTTGATCAGGTGGGGAAATAAGGCTGCTTTGATGCCCAACAATTTTTCAAAGAGGGATCAGGTCAGAATTATTGCTAGGACTGTGCATTCTACATGGGTTGAGAAGCTTCAGCTGATGAATCTAAGAAATTTTGTAGAGCTCTATGATGATGGGCTCCAGGTCGAAGAGATTGAGTTTGAGAAGAAGAAGACTACCAAGGCTAGCTCAAGCCATGCCCATACACAATCTACCAAGGTTGTGGAGGTCAATGCAGTCAAAACCAACCACAGATTCTCCAATTTCAATAAACCCATGTCCAAAGTCTTTGAACGACTTTAAAGAGAAGGCTTGCTGAAACCTGAACCATCCAAAAACCCACCAAACACTAGCTCACCACTATATAACCCAAACGACTTTTACCGTTTCCACCAGGTGCATGGCCATTCAACCGACAACTGCATTAAGCTTAAACACTCTATTCAAGACCTCATAGATGAAGGGAAAGTCATGGATCCTTATTCTAAGAAACCAAACACCAAAAATAACCCATTGCCTACCTACAACAATGTTCTTCCACCAAATAAAATTGGCTGCATTGACTCAGGTGTGACTGAAGACGAAGTATGGGCCTCTTTCACTGATGAAGACTTGGATGAAGTATGGGGTTCTGTCAATTATGATTCAGCTGAAGAAGAGGAAGGTCTCAAGAAGGCGTGGGATTCCTTTCAACATGTGCATGATGTACCTGAACAGAAACAGGAGTATATGGAGGATTTCTTGGGCCAGCCATCAGGCAAGTTTGACTTTAAAGTCCGGTCCCTAAAATATCCACCACCTATAGTTCCTCTTGGTGAGATTGAACTAACCTGGGGTCCAAAGTTTGACATCTATGACAAAGGCACACCATGGTGCAAGAATTGGGGTGAGCATGGGAAGGATCGGGACAGGGCTGATGCTTGACAAAAGTCCCTAGACAAGGAAGACGTGCCAATTGGTATTGAGCAGGATATTCGTGCCTTATGTGATGAGATTAACAAGAAAATCCCATTCCCAAGGGATGAGGTTGACTCCTATGTAATCCAAACAAGGAAAGATGGGAGAATAAAAGATTGCTTTAAGTTTGATGCTTGGTACAGTTTAGATGAAGACAAACTTGAAATCGATAATGTGATGCAAATTGTCGATTCTGAACCCACTTTGGATACTAGAAGTGGGAAAGATTTTCAAAGAAAATTCTTGGGTAAGCAAAAGGAAGTTGACAAAGAACCTGAGAAAGAGATAATAGAGGAAGCTGCCTTGGCAGATATTGTAACTGAGCAACTCAAGAAGATCAAAACTAATGCAAGCATATGGGACTTGTTTGTTTCCTCTGAGTCTCATAGGCGGGCATTAGTTAAGGCTTTGACTCAGATACCAGTTCCTGAGACCACTACTCCAGACGAAGTGATAAGACTCATGACTAAAAGGAAGAAAGGGGAGATAACTTTCTCCGATGAAGACTTACCTTTAGAAGGAAGGGATCACAATAAGGCATTGTTCATCGCAACACAGGTAAATGGGAAGAGAACCTCTTGTGTCATGGTTGATGACGATTAATCCAATAATGTCTACTCATCTGAGCTTCTCTCTAAGATGGGGATAGCTATAGAAGATTTGAAGCCATCCGACTTAGTTATTCGGGCTTATGATGACTCCAAAAGGGCAGTTGAAGGCACATTTACTGCAAAGGTTAAAACTGGTCCTATTATTTCAGAAGTTGAGTTCACTGTGCTAGACATTCTCATGACCTTTGCTGTCCTTTTTAGTCAACCATGGTTCCATGCTTTAGGAGGGGTACCATCCACAGTTCACTAAAAGATCAAGTTTCCCTACCAGGATGAAGTCCTGACTATTTGGACTAAACCTGCCACATCAGTTACTGTGCTGAAAGCCACTCCCCAAAGGATCATTGCACCTATGGGCTCCCAGATTATGGGTATCTTTGATGAATCAGGAAACCCTATAGTTAACCAAATGATGAAGAAGATGGATTACTTGCCAGCAATAGGGTTGGAGAAGAACCAACAGGGTATCACATAGCTGCCTGACTTCAAAATGCAAACAACTAAAGAAGGCTTGGGTTATAAGGGAGAGAAGATGGCTAAAGATGGCAAGATTCTGGAAGATTTCTTTATTCCAGGGAGTGGTACTATATACCCAGGGGAGGCTAAACCTATGGATGTTGGGAAGTTTCAGGTGCCTGGTTTTGAGATCTTCAAAGACTTGCTGAATGTGCACATTGTGGAGAAGATGCCGCTTGAGGGAATCCAGGACATGAAGATAGAAGAGCTGATCGACCCCAAGGAAGTTGCTATAATTTCTGAGTTAGATGAGTTCATAGAGAGCTCTTTAGTTGATTTATTTTATGAAACCGCTGAAACTGATATAATAACGTCTGATTTGTTTAAGGACGATTCTGTTTTTCTTTCTAAGGTCAATGATATGAACACCAATTTCACTTACTTGTGTAATGTTTTACCTGATGGCACTGTGCATTTCATAGATCATACCATAAGCATTTTTGATATTAATTCTGTGCAAACACATTTTATTAATATTGGCACAAAAGAACAACTAAAGGAAATAACTCTTGCATTTGATATTACTGCTAATGAGAGAGAAAATTTTGAAAAAATATGAAATAAAAGAAAAGGTGTGTTTGCATGGACCTATGATGACATGCCAGGTATTGACAAGATGATCGTCGAACATCGTATCCCCATATATCCTA
The DNA here is from genome assembly GCA_948193215.1 of Bocquillonia castaneifolia. Lineage (NCBI taxonomy): Eukaryota > Viridiplantae > Streptophyta > Magnoliopsida > Malpighiales > Euphorbiaceae > Bocquillonia > Bocquillonia castaneifolia. The sequence continues at coordinate 21,171 of CANYLF010516490.1, read as the reverse complement.
CCAAAAAGCCAGTTAAGTAGAAGCTTCGAAGACTTAGACCAGAATGGGCCAAATTAAATAAAGAGGAACTTAAAAAGCAGATCAGGGCCAGATTCTTAGAAGTTGTCACTTACCCAGAAAGGTTGGCCAACATAGTTTCAGTTGCCTAGAAGGATGGAACTTAACCAAGATGTGTGTAGACTATAGGGATTTGAATAAAGCATCGCCAAAGGATGATTTTCCCTTACCTCATATTGATGTTCTAATTGATAGTGCAGCTGTAAGCGCCATGTATTCCTTTATGGTTGGCTTCATTCGCTATAACCAGATAATGATGGCACTCATAGACAAGATCAAGACCGCCTTCATCACAAAATGGGGTGTTTACCGCTACAAGGTCATGCCTTTTGGGCTCAAGAATACGGGGGCAACCTACCAAAGGAGGGCCACAACATTATTCCATGATATGATGCACAAGGAGAATGAAGTTTATGTGGATGACATGATGGTTAAATCCCCAACTAGAGAAGATCACTTTGAAGCCCTAGACCGATTCTTAGCACGAGTTAAGAAGTACAAACTCAAGCTTAACCCAAGGAAATGCATCTTCGGGGTAACTTCCAGAAAGCTCCTAGGACACATTGTGAGTCAGAAAGGGATTGAGGTGGATCCAGACAAGGTAAAAGCAATTCAAGAGATGCCAGTTTCGAAGACTGAGAAGGAGGTCAAAGGATTCTTGGGGAAGATTCAGTACATTAGCAGGTTCATCTCCAGATTAATTACGATCTGTGAGCCTATTTTCAAGCTACTCTGAAAGGGTCAAAAGAGTGAATGGGATGATGAATGTCAGAGGGCATTTGACACAATCAAGTAGTATTTAATGAATCAACCTGTCCTTGAACCTCCCAGGGTAGGGAGACCATTAATACAGTACTTGGCCTTGGAAGATGATGCTATAGGAGTGATGGTTGATCAAGAAAATGAAGATGGAATAGAGCATGCTTTCTACTACCTTAGTAGCAATCTATTATCTTATGAAGCAAAATATGACATTGTTCAGAAGACTTGTTTGGCAGTAATATCGACAACACAGAAGCTAAGACATTATTATCAGTCCTATCAGGTTCAAGCTGTGGCAAAAGTTGATTCGCTACGGTACCTGCATGAAGCACCGGTGCTAATAGGGAAAATTGCTAAGAGGCTGGTATTGCTGACTGAATTTAACATATAGTACTTGACCAAGAAAACTATTAAAGGGAGAGTAGTAGCAGAGTTTCTGGCTCTTAATCCATTAGAAGGCCAAGAGACATGGGAGTATGGGTTTCCAGATAAGTCACTTAATCTGATAGAGGCGGATGGATGGAAGCTGTACTTCAATGGAGTAGTGAACCATAAAGGAGCTGGAGTGGGGGCAATCTTAATCACTCCTGAAGGAGAAAGCATTCCTTTGGCTAAGAAGTTAGATTTTAAAGTCACCAATAACATGGCAGAATATGAAGCATGTGTCTTTGGGATAGAAGTAGCCATTGCAGTAGGAGTTAGGAATCTCACAGTCTATGGAGATTCGATGCTTATCATTAACCAAGCTTCAGAAAAATGGGAGGTAAAAGATGAGAAACTAAAGCCATATACAGAGTACATTCAGTGCTCACCTTGTGTATTTCTAATTGTACCTTTGCTCACCTGCCAAGGGAGGAAAATCAAATGGCAGATGCTTTAGCAACTTTGGCATCCATGTGGAACAATCCTAGAGATGTAGCTATAAAACCTCTAGTGATATGTAGAGCCAGACTTCCCTGCTATCAAGGAGAAAGGGTAATGATTGTGAACAAACCGAAGGAGAAACCGTGGTTCTATGAGATCTTGAAGTTCCTAGAAAAGAGGGAATATCCAGAAGGAGCTAATAGGAAGTAGAAACATGCCTTGAGAATCAGTTCAAGAAGCTACACTTACCACTAAGGGATACTCTACAAAAGGGCTTTGAATGGGATGCTACTTCGATGTCTGGACCAATATGAAGCATACGAAGTCATGAGAGAGATTCATGCAAGAGTATGTGGATCCCACATGAACGGACATATTTTAGAAAAGAAGATAGTCTAGCAAAGATTCTACTGGGATAAAATGGATAGAGATTGTATCAATATGGTCAGAAAGTGCCATGAGTGTCAATTACACAGGAATAAGATACATTTGCCACCAACTGAGTTTCACAATTTAACATCTCCCATTCTCAGCTTGGGGGATAAACATCATTGGAGAGAAAAGGCCGACAGCTTCCAATGGCCATAAGTACATTATGGTAACTATTGAATACTTTTCGAGGAATGTGGAAGCCATCTCATTACCAACTTTCATAGCAAAGGGTATGGCTGAATTTATCAATAAGAAGCTCATCAACCTGTTTGGGAAACCACATCACAATGTTTCAGATAATGGTGTACAATTCCAGGGAGAAACTGCTGATCTGCTAGAAAAGGAAAGGATGGAGCATCACAAGTCCTCGCCCTACAGGCCATAAGCTAACGGGGCAGTTGAAGCAGCTAATAAAACTATTAAGAAGATCCTGGCAAAAATGGTGAAGACCTACAAGCATTTGGCATATAAACTACCTTTTACAATCATGGGTTACAATACAACCATATGAAGTGCAATAGGGGAAACACCGTATTCATTGGTGTTTGAAGGAGAAGTAGTAATGACAATTGAATCTCAGGTTCAATCACTAAGAGTGGTACTAGAAGCTCAAATTCCTGAGGCACAATAGGCTAAAGCGAGGTATAAGCAACTGTTGCCTTTAGAGGAAAGGAGGAAGAAAGCTCTCCATCATACGCAAGTGTATCAGCAAAGAATAGCAAGGGCTTTCAATAAGGGAATCAAGGTCAGGCCAATCAAGGAAGGAGATTGGGTGTTAAAGTAGACCAGACCCATTACATTTGATCCTCAAGGGAATTTCAAGCCAAATTGGGAAGGCCCGTACCGGGTCAAGAAGATCATGTCTAAGGGAGTTGTGAAGATTTCAGATCTAGAAGGGAACGAGTTTGAGCAACCCATAAACATGGATCGTCTTTAAAAATACTAACTTTAGAAAAATGTGTGAAAATAATAAATCCCGATGAGTTGAAAACCCATTTGGGCGGCTCATGAAAAATAAGGGAGCCTGCTAGAATGAAAACCTTGCAAAAAGGCGTTTTAGGCAAAAGTTAGGGAAAAAGGCCTGCTAGGGTGAAAACCTCACAAAGAGGCAGTCTAGGCAAAAACAAAGGCAATGAGAGAAGAAAGTAAGGAGGCAGTAATATCAAGTGTAGAAGCTAAACTACACTTATTGTGCTACTATTAATGAAATAAACCTTTTGTAAAAGAAAAGTGTCAAACTTTCTTATCGTATTTGATTCTATGTCTGCATAACTAAAAATTTGAAACATTGCATGAATAAAGGAAATGGTTATGAGACCTAATTCTTCTTGTGTTTCTTTAGCCACTTGATGTTGTCAAAACTTGCATTCATTTCCTTCCTTGCATCCTTTTTTGCTCTCTTTGCGTTATTTTTGCTGCTTGTAACATACAATTCAACATCTTTGCCTTCATTATCAGATAGCTCAACCTACAAACAAAGCCATGCCATAAGATCCATATTTGCAAAATATGAACAAGTCAACAGTAACACTTACCAGATCAACCCAAGCATTGTATTCATCATAAATAGTGAGTCCTTGGGTAAAGCTCAGATTCCTTGCGAAAGATTTACTAGCCCAGTAAGAACGAAACTCTCTCAAGAAGAATGGAGTAATAGCATAAGGAGTAAAGGATGGAATAGAATGCAGTATTCTTTGACCGTTGCCATACTGCCTACAAACTCTAGATGGGGTATAAAAGGTGACAGTACCAAAACTAGCAATCTGCACACAGTTATCTATCATAGAGGTAGTGACGAAGCTTAATTTCACCATGGACAATGCCAGTAGATCAACTCTTCATTCCTGAATAGAAGAAAATTGGTCCAACCTCCAGAAACCTCTAATGCAGCACATTCAGCTTTGGATATCACATGCCTTCTAGCTTGAAACTGTTGAGGCCTATAAGTTGTAAGGTTCACTGGGGGCATCAATACGCCTAGCTTTTCCTTTAACCAGATCTGGTTAAAGAGGTGTCAAAATGAATCAGTCAAGATCAGTAGAAGAGAGCATAGAAGCAAGATAAGGGATGCATACCTGAAGGGGTAATGGGCTACCTAGAAGCTGCTGAGTATGCTTAATGGAGTCTAAACCAACAATGGTTTCAGCCAAGATGATAGGGAAGGGGTTGTGGCCACTTTCAACTTGTTCTAAAACATGAGCAATCTAGAAATTACCTCTGCCTTTAGTAGAAACTAGTAAGAATTGGGCATAAAGACAGAAGCTAGTAATCCTTTTCCAAGACCTGCTATTCTTTGGCTTAAAACTCCCCAGTTCTAACAAGGGTTGATTCAAGAAAGATTGATCTTTAATACATGAAAGTATCTGACCTAGGGTTAGTCTGAAGAAACCTACTAGAGATTCTAGAGTTTGATTATAAGCAGAGGGCAGTTCTAGGGGTGCGTAGGAACGATGTAGCTTTTTAAAGATGCCTTCGAATTCTTCAAACAGGGGACATAGTTCAACTCCATTGTAGAGGAAGGCATGAGTTTTAATACTCTAGCATTCTGAGGCTGCATGAAGAAGTTTGATGTCGAATGGGAAATTCAAGAAAGCTCTAAACTCTACTAGGTGGTATTGGTCTAAAAAATTCCAGGTTTCCATTCCATGCTTCCTAGATGTTTTCTAAGAGTGTTTGCAGACTTTTGAAACACTTTTGAATTTCTAAAGAGGTTTTTTGGTGTTTTCTAATGATTTAAAGTTGCCCTAGGAGGTTATACTTATAAAACATGAAGTTTGGGGAAGTCCTGGTTCGAAAAGGAGTCAAAACAAAGAAAATTTGTGGAGAAAAGCCCAAGAAATGAAGGACTGGCATTATGGACCAACGACAGTTGGAGAGTGGAATTACCACCAAATGCTAGTCCCTCTATGGTGTTGGTGTCAAAGTGACCTCTCTAAGTGGCATCGGGCCATGGCTCGATTCCTTTCGGTGATTCGACAATCGACGCAGATTTTTGGAATTCTAGGAGGATTCCATGCACAATATTTCATACATACATAATTAGAAACCATAAGAAATACATACATGCATACATAAATCCACAAAATCATGCATACATATCTATTAGTTAGAAGGTTTGCATGCATTCACTGATAGCAGTATAAGAAACATACATGCATACATAATGTTCAATAACCATGCATACATCTACATATTCATATAAAGTGTATAAAATACAGGTACACATAAAGTAAAACAAGTACAAATATAGAAGCAAGGACATCTACTCATCGTCCTCCTCCTCCTCAGAGTCCTCCTCATCAACACCGGCTAGCTGACTCTCAATCTCACCGCCAGTGTACTGCTCATCAGTCTGAGCTCCACCAGCACCTTCGGCTGGGATATCTAATGCTGCAAGTTGAGTCTTCAACTCAGCAACCATCCTGCTAGAAAAGCTGTGAGCCTGCCTCCATGTATCACATGTTTCTACTAGATGGGCCTTGCTAGCCTGAAAGTATGATGATAACTGTGAGACCTCATCGACAGGAACCTGGATGAATAAAAGGGTTAGAATCCAGATGCAGGAATAAAATGAAAAAAGAATGTCAAGATGGCTTACATGAGTACATCCATTTGTATAAGAAATAAAATGATCAGCTGCAGGGTAGAAGGTATGCTCAACTAGGCCAGTAACAGTCCTATGATGAACTGAAAGCCCAGGATACTCAGTGATATGACCTGGCACCACATCCCCTTGACTACTAGGTGGATAGTAGGATGGACAAGGTCTAACAGCCTGTGAACTCGACATAGCTCCTCCAGTGGAAGCACGAGTCCTCCTTCTCAGCCCGGGGGCAATAACTAGCCCAGGACTGGGAATCATCATCATCATCATCATCATTATCATCCTCATCCTCATCAAAACTGGAGAAGGTCACAACACCCATAAATATCTGAAAAGAGAAAAGGGATTGTGAGTCATGTAACCAGGACATACAGTTATCAGAAAAATGAAGAAAAGATCGCATCTTACCTTAACAAGCATCCTAGCTGACAAAGGTAGAGCCGAGAGGCACCTCGCACGCAAGAAAGAAGTGTAATCCTTAGAGCAAAAAAGAAAGGATGTACACTCGAAGCCATCAAGAGCTACAGCTAGAGTGTGGTTCGTCAGCTCGTGTCCCTAGAATATATCAATAGGAGGATCATGAGGCCTTCTGCGAAAGCCGATCATATACTGGCGTCGAGTCCTCTACCCCAGGAACCACATCCTAAGTCTTGTACCCTCTAAAAGAATCCTCAAATCATCCTTAGGCAAGGATGGAATGACATAAGGTGGCAATCCCTCCATCGGCATCCATCCCCTGTCAAGTTGGAAAAGAAAGAGCTAAGGTAAGTATTCTTAAACTCATGTCAATTGCTTTGAACTAACAAGTTTGTTTTCATTTTGTTTTACCCTAGAAGCAGTCAGCGAGTTAAGATACACGTGATGACCATTGATGTCAGTAGCATGAATGTGTAGTCGCTATAAACTCCAACGTGTGAGGACAGGGAATGTATATCTACGCTCCAGTGGGAAGAACTGGCAAATCAAGCCCAACTCGATAGCCCAGACCTGCAAAAGAAGAGTTAAAAGAGCATAAAGCAAGTAAAGCAATCAAGGAAAGCAAGAGTTAATGGAACTCACATGAGTGGCATGCCAAAAGCCGCAGAACTTCATACCACCATGAGCAACCCTATCCATGCAAAGGTATAGATAGGCCAAAGCAGGAGAGCCCCAGTCATACCCGCTCACCTGATCAATATCCCTCAGAATAGGGATGAAGTGCTAGCTGATAGTAGAGTTTGTATCACAGAAAATGGATGAACTGCAGTCAAACTCTGACCTGTAGCTCCAAAGATGTCTGGCTAATGCATTAACATAGAGCTTCTTGGAGCTCTTCCGCCCGGGAACCATACCCAACATCCGAAGGATATACTCATTCTAAACATTGCGATGGACTGAGTATATCCCTCCATCCCAAAAAATTGGCTCACCAGCACAAGCTAATCCAGTAATAGCAGAAAAAGAAGCTGGAGATATAGTATACTCCCCACATTGTAGCTAGAATGGGTGGGTAGTGTCAAACCATCGCTCCATCAATGCCTGCAGGGAATGGAGATCACATCGAGAGCTCACATGCTCATCCACGTTCTCAGAAAATATGGAAAGAAGAGGGCCAAACCCAGCCTAGAGTACTAGGGCCTGCACACCCAGAGGTAATCCTCTCCAAACTACTCGCACTTTGGAGAAATTTTCGTTATAGGTAAAAGGCAGTCTCATCCCCCTGCAAGATAAATAACATGTATATTTCCTAACTCAGCCATCTAATTTCTTGAATGCATTCTTTATTTCTAACTTTGAAGGCCAACAAAACATTCACTTGTGCATAATCATATTAAAATTCATCCATGCATAATTATATTTGACATCTGCTCATTCATAATCATATTTAAAAATTCACTCATGCATAATTGTATTTAATCATTTCTTCATTCATATTCATCGTTAAATCATTCATTCATATTTATCATCATTTGTACATTAATTATTCATATAGCACCATTTTCATCACAATTTATCACAATTTATCCATAAAATGTGTAAATCATCTCTAAATCATTCATAACTTGCATATATCGGTCTATATTTACCTGAAAATCATTAAAACATGCATCAGAGGACTGTTCAAAGTCCAAAATCACTACCGGCACTGAGACTGGGCTCAATGCCAGTCCCAGCAGTGGCGTTACCTCCAACGCCGGTCATATGACGGCGTTGGGGACAACACCACTCGTGGCAGTGGCGTTGGGCTCCAATCAGTCCCGTTGGCCGCCAATTCAGGTTTATTTTGCAGATTTTCGACAAATTTCATAATGTCGAGTCAAAATTCAATCGAATTGAGGTGTTTAGACACTTACTCAGTCTCCAACTGAACCACAGAGGTTGAATCTAGCATTTGATAACAGAGAAATCCTTCCTCCTCTCTAAATTCCACTAGAATCAGCTTTTAATACCTCCTCTCTAACCCGAAAGAGGCTAATCGGGTTCCAAACGGGTTCTAAGTCCGGATTATCAGCCATTTTGCTTTTTGCTTGAGTTAATTTAGTTAAGAAATGAAGAAATGAGAGAGAAATGAAGATTGGGTAAATTTCTCAATTTTCTTTGACCAAATGAAGAGCAGTCCACCACTTTTATTGCAAATTTGGTGAATTACTACTTTGGTTCCTAAAGAAAATTTTCAAATAAGGACAGAAGTTTGGTTGCAAATAGGTCCTAATTCAAAATTAAGCCTAAATGCAGCAAATTTTAATCCAATTGGGGGCAAATTTCAGAGGATTAGTAAGGGTAATAGTCAATTATAGTCAAAATGATAGAGAATGATAGAGGATTATAGAATAAATGACAGACATTACAAAAAAACTTTATCGGAGATCTCTTTTCTTATTTCAAATTTACAAAATATTTGGAGTGAGCATGGGCATATAAGTGGTAATTTTATGTCTAAAAGATAGTTTTTCCCTAGTGATAATTTTATGTCTGAAAGATAGTTTTTCCCCAGTGAGAATAATATCAGAAATATTTTAAGGGAGTTTTCTTTCACCAACGGAGTTATTTCAAGCATATTTATTTCAATAAGCTTGTATTCCCTGGTGGAGTTATTATGATTAATAATCAAAGAAAGAAATTCATTTCCTAAAGTAGAGTAATTTTATAGAGTTATTCTGGCAAAAGAGGAAACATCCCCAATAAAGTCTAGAAGATTCAATAGAAGATTTAACAGAATTAGAGTATAAGCAGCTGAGGTAAGTGTATAAACTCAATCTCTTTTAAATAATAACTTTTCCATGCCAAACACCAATAAGGCTAGACACATTCCATGCCAAACGCCAATTAAGGCCAAACGCATTCCTACTGAAGGCCGATAGTGTCGGATGCATTCCCTGTTGAAGGTCGATAGTGCCTGATACTTTTCTAGCAGAAGGCCGATAGTGCCAGATGCATTCCCTGTTGAAGGATGATAATGCCGGATGCAATTCCTGCTGAAGGCCGATAGTGCCAGATGTTTTTCCTGCTGAAGGCTGATAGTGCCGAATGTGGCCAATAGTGTCGGATGTAATTACTGCTGAAGGCCGATAGTGCCGGATGCATTCCCTGCTGAAGGCCGATAGTGCCAGATGCTTTCCTGCTAAAGGTCAATAGTGTTGGATGCTATTCCTTGCTAAAAGCCGATAGTGCTTGATGCTTTCCTGCTGAAGGCCGATAGTGCCGGATGCTTTCCTACTGAAGGCCGATAGTGCCGGATGCTATTCCTTGCTGAAAGCTGATTGTGCTTAATGCTTTCCCGTTGAAGGCCGATAGTGCTGAATATTTATTCCACTAAAGACCTATAGTAATGAAGGTTGATAGTACAAGTAGCAAGCCTTGTTCCAAATTTTGGGAACTTTATTTGGAATGAAACCCTGATAGCCTAGTCAGGGAAATCCCCGTGGAGTTAAACTAAGGCAGCTGAGGTCTAAGGTTAAGCTTCACACACCAAAGACTAGGTACGTAATTCTTTTCAAAATTATGTGTTTTGGCTTTGTCATCATTTTCCATATTATTGGATAATACTACAAACCTCCGACAAAGCGAGGCAAACTGTTAACACCTAATTTTTGACACAGGGATACAGAAGTGGCTTGGAGGCCCAGTGATGATCGTTCATGTTCTAAGTAGCATGAATTGAGTTGACATTACTTTTTAGAGATTATATTGGCTTCACTTTGAGTGTTTTCTAAGCTTGCATAACACGTTTTTCCTCCAAAATCTGGTTTTGAGCATAAACATTGCATTTTTCAGACAGTTTTCATCATAACTTTTTCTACAAGTGTCTAAATGACTTGGACTTTCACTGGCTGATAGTGAGGCCTTTCCACACATTTTTTTAGTTTTAAGTTTTTCCAAAACCAAACGTTTAGAGGGCCAATGCCACTTTTCCAAGTGGAGTTGGGCCCAACGCCACTCATGAGACTGGCATTAAACCCAATGCCAGTCAATCATTTTCTACCGTAAAAAGCCCATTTTCAGGCTGTTTTAGCTAGGAATGGCCCGTACGAGTTGTACACACGTCCCAAAGCTCTAGAGGGCTATTTTTATTCAAAAAATCCTTTGCTTTAGGCTCAAGTCATTGAATTCGAGTAGGATACTGATTGTGGTAACCCTAGCTTAAGTTTTAAGCTAAATCTACTATAAATACCAATCTAAAACTAGGTTTTAGAGGGAGGCAAGCAGATCACATGAATTTAGGGTTTAGTTTCTGATATTAACACTCTAAATTCATCAATTACCAAAGCTTTGCACACTTTTACATTGGTTTTACATAAAAACTCATAAAAAGCTTGCATCGTTTCCATTTAAAGGTGTTTTTGAGGTTTCTATTCTATTCAAAGAAGTCTTTAGCAACATTCCAGCAACCTTTAATCATTGAAAAGCAACATTCAAGTCACTCATACCAAAATCTGAGGGTTATCAAGCGCTTCTAGGCTATTTCTTGAAAGGTAAGTCATCATAATCTTTTGTTTTCATTATGTTTTCAATGTTTTTATTATTTTCATGTCATGACTCATTGTTTATATGATGTTTTGTTACTATACTTTTCTGTTAGCATGTTTAAATAACATTTTTGCATGTTACTTTGACTTAAATGCCATTATAAGCCATGTTTATGCTTCATAATTATTAAAAATCGTTTCTTTTGCATGTTTGCATGTTTGCATGCTCAGATCTACTATATTTGATGTTATTCAAATGTTTTCCATTCATAAAAATTGTTTCTTTCCATGTTTTCTTTGTAAAAATCATTCCTTTTGCATAAAGGTTGCATTTTTTATGTAATAATATTTTCTTTGCATGTTTTAATGTTTGTTTCTTTGTATTTAAAATCATATTGTTTTAATGTTTTATGCATAAAGTTATCATCTTTGTGTGTTTTCATGCATAAAGCTTGTTTTTTGGCCTGTTAATAAAGTTGTAATCTTTTAATGTTTTATTTGCAAAGTTTGCACTTTTGCATGTTTTGTGAATAAAGTTTGAATCTTTTGATGTTTAAATGTAAAGTTTGTATTTTTATACATGTCTTGATTAGATCTAGGTTGTTTTGACATGTTTCATGTGTTTTCATGTGTTTTAATGTTTGTTCTATGAGTTTTCATCTCTGTTTTTTCATTTTTGGGGCTTGGTAAACCCTAAAAATGGTGTTTTTCATCAAATCATACATGTTTTTTGTTGTCAAACCACCAACGTCACAAGTAGAAATGATGACGTTGGGCTCCAACGCCTGTGGGTGAGTGACATTGGGCCCAAACGCTAGTCTCCTGAGTGGCGTTGGTCCCATTTCTTGTTCTTTTGGTGTTGTTTTACTGGGATCGCTTGTATACAGTAGCTTTCACGTGGAATGTAGCGATAAGGTAACCTTCTGAAATTTCTTTGCTAACTATTTAGATGTGTTTATGCATGTAATTAGTTAATTAATGCTATTTGGTAATCACTTTAGGTCTAAAATGGTAGAAACCCTAGTTTTGTTGCTGTGTTTATGTGTTATGTGCATATTATGGCTCTTTTGCATGTAAATTAACCCTAATCATGGTTGGTAATTCTTAAAATTAACCTTGTTTATTATTAGGAACTCACTATTGCATGTATATATGTAAAAGGTAGGTTATAAATGCTATGTGTTTTTATTGCTTTGTTAGAAGGAATGAAGGTTGGTATAACACTAGGAGTATTGGGTAAAGAATCACGTCCGGGAATTGATAAGTCAGATCCACGAATCTCTAGGGTCAATGCATCCTTCATATTCTTGAGAGGAATTGGGATGTACACCTTGTAAGACAATCCCGATGCCGGTTCGGGTGGCGACTACCACTTCAGCCCCACAGCTGAACACTGAGTGCCGCAGTTGCTAGTCATGGCTCAGGCTCTGAGGCAAAACCTCCTTGTCTGCAACAATCATCTAGTTAAAGACAATGTTTGATTATGTCAAAACATAATATACCTCGTGTTGAGAACTATAGCGATCTAAGGTCTAAGCATTTAATGACACAACTTCTCGAGATTAACTTATGACTTTATCCATGTATTAATCTCAAGGTGGCTCTGTCTAATAATTGTTCTCAACAAATACATATAAAATTGATTTGTATCTCATACACATATTCATCCCATGAATATCAATCAAATTTCATACTAATCTTAATTCATTGTTATTCCCACAACAATAATCGATTGGGGATATTTAGAATAATTAATAATATTATTCGTGGACATTATTATATAATAAACATGCGAATCATGATAATAATAAATTCTCATAAATAGTCAAAATACCATGTCCACACAATGGGCCTAGGGCACTAATACTAACATATATGTCCATAGATCATAAAGTGCAGGTACATGTCCGAAAAGAGAAAAAGAAAAAGTGACAAGACAGTCCAAGCAAGAAAGGAAAAGTGCTATCTATGCCTCTCCATCATCTTGGTCCGCCTCCTGATGAGAACAATCTCCAATAACGGTTGTGTCAACTGGAACATCCACGTCCTCATCCTTATCATTTGAAACTGCAGCTGCCTCCAACTCGTTAAGATGAGTTCTCAAGTAATGGTTCGTCTGTGATGCATGCTCATAAGCCAGTCACCTAGTAGCGCAAGCCTCAATAGTGAGAGCCTTACTATCTTGAAAGTAGCTAGCAAGATGAGTGACCTTGGTAGTGAGAATGTAAGAAAGAAAGCAAGTTAGGAAAGCATAATTGAACCTAGAAAAGCATAAAGTTTGGGAGGCTTACATGAGTGCATGTAAGAGAAAAACTGATGTAAGGGGAAGCTGGAGTCAGAGTACACTCCACAATACCAATAAGAGTATGGAAAACCACAGTGTGACCTAGGAAAGAAGTAATCACACCAGGAGCGCAATCAGCAAGGTCCTCTAGAGGATGCCTATGAACCATTCATTAAGATTGCTGATGGGTAACCCTAACCCTGGGAATGGTCCCTGTCATAGAAGGAAGTTGAGATCTAGGCCCAGCCTCATCACTAACAATATGAGGAACCTCAGTTGACTCTGGGGCATCCTCAGTATGCACCTCCTCATTCTTGGGGGCGTCAATATCATCATCATCATCTGAATCCCAAGGAATAGTGAAAGAAACAACACCATCTCGAACCTGCATTATCTGAAAACCGCAAAAAGTATCACAAGTAGAAGAACTTGAAAGATTAATGCATACCTGAGACAAGCTCTACTCAAACAGGGGAAGTCAAGGAAGACCTCTTTTCAACAGGAACTTAGCATAAGCCTTGGAATAGACTAAGAAAATGGTGCAAGGAGCTCCAGAAAGTGCTTGCTCTAATGCCTCACCAACCAAGGTATGACCCCAGAACATAACTATCGGAGGACGGACTGGCACTCTATGTGTCTGTCTAGAGTAATGGCGATGAACTCTATCTTCAACATACCACTCCGCATCACCGAACCCTCAAGAAGAATCCTCAGTCTATCCTTCTGTCTACTAGAATACACATATCTGAGGAAGTTCTCTGCACTACCCAGCCAGTCAACATCAATCTGTAAAAATAAGGCAAATAGGTAAGTTTCTAAAAACTTTCAAAGTTGTTTTAGACTAACAAGTTTGTTTGTTTCTTTTACAGCATTAGTAGTCAAGGCATTAAGAAGAATGCAATGCTCGTGAACCGAGGTCTTATGGGTCGGCTGCTGGTTCATGGCCCAATGGCCCAGAAGTAGAAAGGATCGAGCTAGATGAATAGGTGTAAAATGTTGAATCAAGCCAAGCTTAATGGCCCAAACCTGCATAAAAGAAAAGTCAGAATCTAAAATAAATGATGGAAAATAAAAGCAAAAATGGTTGATTAACTTGCAAGGGTGGCATGCCCAAAGCCGCAGAGCTTCTTCCCACCTAGCGAAACACGGTCCATCCAATAGTAAACATAAGCTAGGGCCGTTGATCCCTAGTTAAATGAACTCATAGCGGTGAAATCCCAAAGAATGGGGATGAAATGAATAGGAACTGTGCTATTGGTGTCACAGAAGATGGTGCTACCAGTCAAGTACAAAATAAATGCACGTGCCATCCTGTTCGGGTGCCATCCTACGCCGCCATCATAGCCCAGTAAATGGTTGGCAATCTCATCAATGTGTAATCTCCTGGAAGTCTTTTATTGAGGGATTATGCCAATCATCAATTGAATATACTCATCCTGAATAGCACCGATCACAGTGTATATCCCAACATCAAAAGGGATTGACTCCCTAGTACAGGCTAGATCTATGATAGTAGAAAAAGACATAGGGGAAAAGGTATACTCTCCACCTGGCTACTGGAAAGTATGCATGGTACTAAACCATCCTCTAATAATGCCTACATGGAACGGCAGTCACAATGACAACTCGCCTGGTCCATTAACGAGTTGGTAAAGTACCAATTAATGGTCCAAACCTAGCCTAATGAACCAAGGTACGCACCCCAGGAGGCATCACTCTCCAAACCTCACAAGCTTTATATAAATTGCCCTTCGGATCAAATGTGACACTATCCCTCTACAAAAAGGCAAGTATAGGTATGGTTTCAAAATTCTAACCTAATTGTCATTCTTTTTATCATTTTTATCATTTTTTGACTAACTTGGGAAGCTAAGGCATGTATATACACATTTAACGCATTTTGTATAAGCATAATCTTGCATCCTAAACAGTCAAAACATGCATTTAGAGCCTCGGAGGATGCAAAACTCATCTGAAGTGGCGTTTTAGGGCCTAACTCCACCCTCAACGCCACTTGGACTGCCGTTGGGTCCTCTAGGTGGCATTTGGTAGCATTTTTCTCCCATTTTGCTGAAATTAAAGGCATATCAATAGTACCCAGTCATGCAATGGTGAAATTGACGTGTTATAACACTTACCCAGCCTCTAGCATGAAAAGAAATGTGATTCTTGATGGAAGAGAGAGGTGAAATCTTGTCTCCATAAGCTAAACCTCCATTATCAACCTTGTAAACTTCTTCCTTCATCCTATAAAGGAAGACGAGGGTCTGAAGCTGCTGGAAATGCCATTTTGATAAGCCCACACTTGAAGATTTTGGTTGAAAATTGAATGAGAAAAAGAAATAAGAAAAATATGAAAAAAAAAAGAAATAAAAGGGGAAAAAGACAGATGACAGCCTGCTGATTTGAATGCCTAAAGTGGTAAATTGCCACTTTGGTCCCTGAAGAAAATTTTCAGATAAGGACAGAAATTTTGATGCAATTAAGTCCAAAATCAAGATTTAAGAAAGGCCAATTTGAGTCTAATTGGAGGCAAAATTCAGAAATTCAGCTAAAATTACAAACTACAGTCAGAATGGCAAAATTGATAGAGGAAAACTACAGAAAATTCTAGGAAAATTCTAGAAAATTCTAAAAAACTCCTAGAAAATCCTAGACACCTTCTAAGACTAAAAAATAGTTTCAAACCCTGAAAGTATTTGAAACTAACCCCCAATAAACCTTGTTTTAAACTCTGAAAGTATTTAAAACAAGTAATTGTTTCAAACTCTGAAAGTATTTGAAACAATTGCGATTCAAACCCTGTTTTAAACTCTGAAAGTATTTAAAACGAGTGAGGTAAATCTTTTCCGAACTCTGAAAGTATTTGGAACTCAATTCTGATCTAAACCTCATTTTAAACTCTAAAAGCATTTAAATGAGTGAGATCAAACCTTATCCTAGACCTTAAAATTTTTTTCCTTAGTGAGAATATTTTGAAAATTCCCTAGTGAAGTGAGACCTTCTCTGTCAAAATCAATTTTTGAGGATTGCCCCTAATCAAATCTAGAACACCCCTAGTGGAGCATTACTAAGAAGACTGTGCTTCACAGGATTGCCCTTAATTAAGTTATAATCATCCCCAGCAGATCGATTTTAGAGGATCGCCCTCAACTAAAGGAAAATGAATGAAATCCCAGTGGAGCAATTTCAACAGATTCAGAGAATCAATCCCCAGTGGAGTTAATAACACGAGGATTGTCCCCCATAAAAAATTAACACCATTCCCCAAGGAGTCAAGTCAAGGCAGCCGAGGTCCGAGATAAGATTCCCCACTCCAGAGTTAAGGTACACATTTCTTTTCCAAAAATTATATGGTTAGTGCTTTGTTGTCATATTCTATATTATTGGATAATATTCCAAACCTCCGACAAAGCAGGGGCAAACTGTAGACACCTAATTTTTGGATGCAGGAATGTGGATGCGGCTAGGAGGCCCAATGATGATAGTTTATGCTTTAATTAGCATGATTTGAATAACGTTGGCTTCTGGCTAATCACTCAATTATTTTGAAACTCGAAAAAAAAACCTGTTTTGAGCTAGAAGTAGCTTGTTTTAGCCTTAAATGTGCATTTCTCAGACGGTTTTGGTCATAACTTTTTATACAAGCCTCAAAATGGCCTGAAACTCTAATTTTAAAAGATAGGGTCATTCTTCATATTTTTGTCTCCAATAAGCTTTTTTAGATTCGGCTATTTCGAGCCTTAAAATGGCCTTGGAAGGTCCAATGCCAGTGTAAGCCTACAAAGCCAGTGCAGGACTGGTGTTGGACCCACCCAACGCCACTACAACGGGGTTTCAGCCCCCAAACAGCAGTTTTGATGAGTTTTTGACTAAAAATTCAAATTCAAATCAGTTAGGATGAAGATAGACTCCGTTTTTTATCATTCTTAATCAATTTTAAATTCAAAACATTGATAAAAGTAATTTGTATTATCTATTCATCTTCATACTTGATTTAAACATCAAAATCTATCCAATTTCAAATTCAAAAGCCTTCTTAATCTCATCCATGGTGATATTTATCTATAGCAACTCATTCAAATAGATTTGACTCTCCCAATGGCGAGAAACAAGGTTAGATTTAGATGGTTAATCCCTGATAATGGGTAATCACTAATTTGATTTTCAAATGGAGATAAAGATCTTATAATTGAGCTCATCTTCATCAAATTTCTTTGCCTCTAAAAGGGACACGATTTTCTTCACAAAGGAGGCTGGAAATTCTATGCACACACAGAAACTTGAAATAATTCTAGATTTGGTTTTAAATTAAAATTGATTCACAAGCAAAGAAATTAAGACTTAGATATTAGATTTTCCTTTGCTAGAGGATTTTTGGGTGTTCTTGAGAAGAACACAGCCTGCCCATCCCATTTTCCTTGGTGATTAGCAACAACAAAGCATTTTTTAATATCATTCAACGCTCCCTCATGGTACTCAAGCCACTTCCGAAGAGTTTCAGGTAAGTTTCTACACTTAATTCTCTGTTTTGATCATCAATGGCATGACTAGTTGTGTATAATATGCTTCTTTACAATTTTGAATGATTATTTGTATGGTTTAGGGCTTGATTTAAATGATTAAATGATGTAAAATAATGTTAACATGCTTTGTATTTATGTTTTATGTCACTAACACATTTCTGCAGTATCCAAAAAGTTATGGGTAAGATCTGAATCTATTTTGTGTTAATATAGATCTTCTATGATTATTTATGTGGTTTTAATGCATAAAATTGTGTCTTGAAGTGTAAATATATGTTTAAATGTGTTTTGATGCATGTTAACATGTTCTAGAATCGATCTGGACATTCTTCGGCTTAGAACATTTGATTTTGGTATGTAAATCGTCTGTATATTACATGTTGTTGCATTTTGTACGTTTTTCTACATGTTTCTTTGAATCTGTGGATGCACTAGCATTGGGGCCAGTTGAACTAGCATTGGTAAGCATACAACGCCACTCCTAGTGGAGTTGGAAGTTTTGGAGTGGCGTTGGGCTTTATTTTGGCTAAAAAATGTATTTTCACGTGGAATTAAGCGACGAGGTAAGCTTTTAATCCTTCTTGGGTTGTTGTAGAATGTTTTTATGCATGAAAAATGATTAATGATGTCCATTTGGTTATCGAAACGGGCTAAAATAAGTTAGAAATCTAGATTGGGTTGTTTGTTGCTTTATGTGTTTTAATCACCTTTTTGCATGTAATTTGATTGTTAATCATATTTGGTAAAATATTGTGAAATGAACTTTATTTTTTAATAATAGAAAGTGATCTTTTTAAATGTATTATGCATGTAAAATGTAGGACTTTCTTTGTGTTATTGCTTTGATGTAATTGCCATAGAGGGAATGAAGGTTAGAATAATTCTAGAACTTGTAAAGAATCACACCCTAAGAATGCGGTAGTCCGATCACAGAATCTCTGAGGTCAAGGTGTCTTTGCATTCATAGGGGAATCAAGACACACACAATGTAAGATGTTCCTGATGCCAGTTCAGATGGAGACTCCATTATTAGCTTCCATACGCTAAATGCGTAGTGCCGTAGTCGTCAATTAGGCTGGGACCACTGAGGAAACCCCTCTTTATTTAAAATATCCTTTGAAGATTAGTGAAACCTCAAAGTGTGTCTTTTTGAGAGTGGACATAGGACATTGGTTGTCCGAACCATTATAAATTGCTCGACTCCATTCTTGTGATTCTTTAAATTTTTAATTCCACACCAATTCACCCCATCTTGGGTATTCAGAACGTAACTTTTATCCTATCTTTTCATCAATTATTTGTATTATGGTAATGTGTATCAGTTATTTATTTCTTAGTAGGTTGCAATCTAAAAGAGTTTTGAGGTGTTAAGGCTCTGTGCATTTATTAAACCAGTTGAACTCAAATATAAATTTTAGACTCATTTAGTAAATGATTCAAGTTTGAGTTGAATATTATAGTGTTCATATAGTATGCACGACCTTAATTGAGTTTAATCGAACCTTATCGAGTTAATTTTGTATTCATAAATATTAATTAAAATTATAAGTTTATTATAAAATACATAAATTTAAACATGATTATAAATATAGTTACTGACACTCCTTTGACATCAATTTCACATTTACATTGTTGATCCTTTTGAATTAAATTAAATTAATTTTTTTGATAATTTGGTAAGGGAGGGTCTCAAACTTAATACCTTTTACCCTCTACTCATGCGGGTAATACCAGTACATACAAGGAGAATTGGTAAAATTAAATTAAATTAAGTTTTTTGTTCAGCATGGATCTTGCATATTTTAAAAAATATTTTTTTTTTTCAAAACACATAAGTTTGAAATTTGTTGTGGGTGGAATTGTACCCTAGTTTTCAAACTAAATATAGAGTGAGTAGGGTGTCGAACTCTAGGGAACTTGAAGTGATTTTGTAATAGTTAATAAAGATACTAAGATGGATAGGCAAAATATTATTGTAAAACTGGATTAAATTATTCTAAAACTAAACTAACATTAATTAACAAACAACTAATAATCAAACTAATTAAATTATCTATCAATAATTTCAAGATATTTTTATTAGAACCACAATTCAGAATTAATCAAGAAACTAAAAATTAATGTCAACACATGTATTGATTGGAGAATGTGACCTAAGATCCTTAAAAGCAACTCTCGTCGTCAATTAAGGGAATTTCCATCTAGAGTCTACAAGTACTCTCGTGCCATTATAGAGATAAACAAAAACCATTAAGAACCATGACAATTCTTTTAGCCCTCAAAGTGGATTTCTTATCTCTAGGTACTTTCCTAACCTTTAAATTGCATTTCCACCAAAAATCACAACTCTCATTGTGAACCTTTGATTAACATATTATACATGGGGATCAAGCATACATAACACAATTAAGCACTCAATTGAACACAAACCAACCATGCATTACTAATAAAATAAAAGTAGTTCACAAAATCAATGCATCCTTGCAATTCTAATAAACAAGGAAGTTAGCCTTGATACATCTTTGATAAAACCATCAAAACACAAAATACTACACTAAACATCAAGTAAAACAAGTAAAAGAAAGGAGAAAAAGGGATAGAAATAATGTATATAGTGATCTCCAATGTCTTCCAAATAGTTATTTGAGAAAATGTAGCCCTTGCAAGAAATATCTTCATTTTTCCTCTGTCTTGTCTTCAAATGCACTAAAAACTAATTTTGTATTTTTATTTCTAATGTTTTGATGTTGGATGTTCCTTTCAATAATAGAAATAACATTTATATAGGCCTTCGAGTTGGTTACAAGTGGTCAAAATTCATCTTCCATGAGAAAGGCATCATTTGAAGTGAAAAGACACCATATTATATAGGAGTAGAAACTTCAGGGGCATTTTCATCCTTTAAGATGGCAGAATTTGAAAATTGTTAAAACATGAAAGTTGTAGCCCCGTCTCTTAGTTTTCCAATGCCACTTGAATCGCCTCATTCTGAGTTCTGTAGAAGAAATTATGCCCAAAATACTGAAGAGTGCTCAAACTGAAATGTCATATTATTTGATGAATAACTACTCTTCACTACTAGTCACATGCATAACTAGTAGTGACAGTAGCAAATCTTCACCACTAATGACATGCAAAGCTAGTAGTGACAATCTCCAAGCCACACTCGTCAATCTTGATCAATTACTAGCTCTCCTATTGATAATTTCACCCTTCTAAAGCCTAGAATACACAATTAAAACATGTATAAACACTAAAGATAATATGAAAACATAAGTAAACACTTGAAATCATATAAATTCCTGACTATAAATAAAAATGCATGAAAACTAAGAAAAAGCATAAACTAATGAAACTAATAATGCATGAAAATGTCCTAAATCCCTATGCTAAACACAATATATCACCATATTTTTACTGTCATGATACACTCCTTCCTAAGTTTGAATATATTTTGTACTAGCTCATGTTCATTCTAGAATTTAAACTATAGTAATAGTTAAAATTAATTTTTTTTACTTTTGATAGTGCTTTAAATGGTAACAAAGGAGACACTGGTAGTATAAATTTGAAAGTTTTTATTGTTTGTTTTCATTAGTGATGAAATTTTGAGAATGAAGTAAAAATTTTGACTATACTTTGAAGCTAGGAATTAAGGAATTTAGCCTTGTCTTAATAGAATGAAACATTTTTATA
>CANYLF010516479.1:0-24939 GCA_948193215.1 Bocquillonia castaneifolia | reverse complement strand
TTTATGCAATTAAAAAAATTCTGTTTTCATTTAAAAAAATAATATTCTGTTAATTAATATTTTTTATTAATGTTTTTAAATAATTTTGTAGTTAATTGATTGTTAGGAGTTAATAAACATATTGGGTAAATTTAATTTGTTGTATTGAATATGAATTTGTGGGTTAAATGAGAATTAATTTTTTGTATTAAAATTAATTTTAGTTAAATTTAATTTTTTGTTAAATAAGATTCTGTTTTTAAAATTTTTTAATATAAAAATTATAAAATTCTTTAAATTTAATTTTTAGGCTTAATATATATTTTTAGGTGAAATAAATTTAATATTAGGTTAAATTTATAATATTTATAGGTTGAAATTTTTTTTGAGAAATAATTTAGAGGTTGAAATTACATAATTGAATGAAGAAATTAATAATAATAATAATAATTTTATTGATATAAAAAATAATAATATTCTATTTTAATTTTATTTAATTTATGTTTTAATATTAAAAACAACTATGTTTTTAAATTTTGTTCAGTATGTTTGTATATTTTGGTTAAAATTAAATTATAATTTTATTTGATTAGAAATTGCATTTAGATAAAAAAAAATATAAATTTTAAGTTGAGTTAATATATAATCATTAATTAGGTTCAATTTAGATAATTAAAATTAATTTATTAGGTGGGATTTAGGTTATTTTTAAGCAAGTAATTAAGTTTGTGCAACTCATTTATTTATTTATAAACAATATTTAATGTTATTACTATTAATTAACGCATGTTTGAATATATATATATATATATTATGAAAAATGCATGTTTAGTTAGATTTAGGTTGTTTATGCATGTTTAGTTAATTAGATTGTAAATGCATGTTTGAATATATATATTTTATGAAATATGCATGTTTAGTTATATTTAATTAGGTTGAATATTCATGTTTAGTTAGATTGAGGTTATTTATGCATGTGCTGCTAAATTTAGGAATGTGATATTGCATATATTATATATTTATACGTGTGCTGTTAGATTTAGGTTGGTTGATATTGCAGGAATGACCCCATATTTTGGGGAGATACCTCCAGATACAGGGGAGGTTCTGCCGAAATTTTGCTAGATTTTATGTTAGATATAAAATAGGTTAGAGACTATAGGTACGTGAAAAAAAGAAAAGAACTGAAATAATTAAATTCATCTTTCGATTGCATCCTCCTTGCAACGAAAAATTTGAACTCCTAAAGTATATAAAAATTTAAATTAATTATAAAATTCATTAAAAAATTTGAACCGTTTATCCGATTGGAAGGGTTGACGATTTGAATAAGTTTAATTTTGAGATCGAATAAAATCAATGGTGTGTGAGTTGAATATGAATATGTATGTGTGTGTGTGTGTGTGTGTGTGTGTGTAAATATTTATTCTTATATTGAACTCATTGCACCATTTAAGTTTCATAATTAAACTTATTCAAAGAATCAACCATTCGATTGCATCCTCCTTGCGTTAGATATAAAATAGGTTAGAGACTATAGTTACATGAAACAAAAAAGAACTTAAATAATTAAATTCATCTTTCGATTGCATCCTCCTTGCATCGAAAAATTTGATGAACTCCTAAAGTATATATATAAACTTTAAATTGTTTATAAAATTTATTAAAAATTTTAACTCCTTGCACCGATTTGAACCGTTAAAAATTTATTAAAAATTTATTCATCTTCCTTGTATCGATTGAATAAATTACTTGAAAATTAATGTGAGTTGAATATGATTAATGTTGTTCAAAAGGTTGGGGCGTCGAATAAGTTTAATTATGAGAATAAAATAATGGTGTGTGAGTTGAATATGAAAATGTATATGTATATATCCATATGTTTTTATATTCAATTCATCAAACCATTTGACTTTCATATAATTCAAGTAATTCGAAGCCTCAACAATTCGAACAACATTAATCATATTCAATTCACATCATATTCATTCATCAAACCATTAGCTAGGAATGCATTTTAATGGTAAAAAGAGCGGAGCAAAAGTGATGCTTCCATCAACCAACATAGGCATGTTCTGAGGGAATAAATCTTGTGGGTGCTTCAAGGGTTGTTTTACATGATGTTGGGTGGAGCACAACAGTTGAAAGACAAGCCATAAGCCGTGCGTACCGCCTTAGGCAGAAAAAAGTTGTGTACATTTAGCATATCTAGCATAATTATTTAGGAAAATAGGAAGAGGTTTGGATGTGCTATAGGTCGCTACTTAATTCTTATTTTAGATTAAGTTCACGCTTCCAGGAATGAGAACACA
Source organism: Bocquillonia castaneifolia (assembly GCA_948193215.1). NCBI lineage: Eukaryota > Viridiplantae > Streptophyta > Magnoliopsida > Malpighiales > Euphorbiaceae > Bocquillonia > Bocquillonia castaneifolia. Next base: position 22,648 of record CANYLF010516479.1, on the reverse strand, counting down.
GATATACGTGACGAAGAAGTATATCAGTATTCTCATTTCTTGAAAAATCTAGTTTGTCTCGTATTATTATAATGAGAAGTATGGAAAAAAACTCAGCTAAAGAAATAATCTTTCCTTTCAATAGTCTCAAATCACTATAAATGGTAGCAAGAACAGCTAGTGGTAAAGCAATTCGAGACCGAAAGTGAATGAGGGAGGTTTTTGACTTACCTTCACAAAAAAAAAACATGGTGTGCATATCAGTGGTTGGAGCGAATTTGCGACAACAATAAGTTGAAAATTGGTGATGTTTGTGTCTTTGAACTGATTGATCGGACCAACTTTCAATCAGTTCAAAGGCACAAATATCACTAAATTTCAATTTATTTTTCTACGCAAATTCCCTCTAGCCACTAATGTTTACCATGTTTTTTTTGTGAAGATAAGTCAAAAACCTCCCCCATTCACTTTCGGTCTTGAATTGCTTCACCACTAGCTTTTCTTGCTACCAGTTATTGTGATTTGAGACTATTGAAAGGAAAGATTGGTTCTTTAGCTTGTTTTTTTTCTATAGTTCTCATTATAATAATACGAGACAAACTAGATTTTCCAAGAAATGAGAATACTGATATACTTCTGTGTCAAGTATATCTGTGTTCTCATTCCTGGGAGTGTGACCTTTAGCACATCCAAACCTATTCCTTTCTTCCTAATTATGCTAGAGATGTAAATGTACACAACTTTTTCCTGTCCAAGGCGGTAAGCACTGCCTATGGCTTGTCTTTCAACTGCTGGGTTCCACACAACATCATGTAAAACAAACTTTACAGAACCCAAAAGATTTATCCCCTTAGACGCCTTTGTCGATGAAAGCATCACTTTTGCTCCGCTTTTTTTATCATTAATTTTTCTAATCTGCGACGGATTCTGCTATAGACAACTCCATCGCAGATATTCTATAACGAACTTTGCCATCGTAGATCGTCGTCCACATTCTTCGAATTTGCTACCAGAAGGAACGTTCATTGTAAAATTTCATAGCAGATTCTGCGAGGGACTCTAATATTCCGTCGTAGAATATCTACGTCAAGGTTTTTATAGACGGCCGTTGTCCGTTGCAGAAGAGATCGCTGATTTTTTTCTGCGACAGATGTTAAGTTTTCTACGACTGTTACGGCCATTGCAGATTACCTATTTTCTTGTAGTGACAGTTCCAGTAGCAAAAAATTATTAAAACACAAAAAGCAAAATTTCCAGTAGTAAAACCTTAATAAATAACAGCAAAAAATAAAGAAATAAATAAAACACAGAACAGAATGTCAGAAAGAAACAAAAAAAATAAAGAAATACCTTTTTCTATTAGATATAGAACAATTCAGAAATTAATACAAATATGAACACAAATAACAATTCCAGGAGCAGTAAAAAAAAATGAAAAAATTTTTTAAATCCAAAAGAAATTAATAAAACAAAAAATTAATAATCCTAACAATAAAATCCGATAGCAAAAAAAATTAATGAAAACTCCAACAACAATACCAGTAGCAACAAAAAATTAATGAAAAATTTTTAAAAATCCAAATGAAATTAACAAAACAAAAAAAATTAATAACCCTAACAAAAAATCCAGTAGCAAAAAAATTTAATGGAGAGTCCAGCAACAATTCAAGTAACAAAAAAATTAATGAAAAATTTTAATAAACACAAAACAAAACTTAAAAATTTAATAACCACATCAACAAATACAGTAGCCAAAAATTAATGAAAAAAAAGAATATTTACATACCTTTAAAGACCAAAACTTTCTCATCTTTACTTTGTTTCCATCTTCCAGGCTTCCACCCACAAAGATTTCAAAAATATATAGCATAAAGTTAGAAGGATATAACATAGACGTAGGTTTTCAGTTTAATTAAAAGTTCAAAACAGCAAGAATAAAAAAAACAGAATGATCTAAACGAAAATAGAAGAAGAAAAATAAATAAAATAAAAAATTACCTTTTATTATAATTTATATTTTAAGAATGTTGAGATCTTCCAGTTGATAATCATGATCAAGAAATGAAATGGCCAAAAAAACAAAGAACAAAGTCAGATCTACCTTTAAAGCAAAATAAAAGAAAACGAGAAACTCAAAAGATTGAAATAAAAAAGTTAGATCTACCTTTAAAGCGTATACTTCTACATGTTTATGCTGTTGATGTTGCGGTGAAAAGGAATGGGATGATGGCTAACGATTTAACGACACCGGTACACCGTCAGAGGTCACAGAGGTCACCGAGGATTAAAGAAGATAAGTGAGAAGTGAGAACAGAGAATATTAGGGTTAGGGTTAGCGGCGAGGAGGAGAGGAGAGGAAGATGAAGAAAACACAAAGAGAGAGAGAAAGAGAGAGCGGCTGAGTAAATTGTGAGGGAGGGGTGTGTGTGTGTGTTAGTGTTAGGGTTAGGTTTAGTTTTATTATATACACAGCACATAAATGTCGTTTAGCCTAGGATTTATAAAATATATTTATAATAATTATTATTAATATTATTTATATATTTGGTTTGATTTTTTTTTTTCAGTTTTTTCAATTTTCAAAACCTAAAACTGAAAACCTAAAATACCCATTAGCCTCAACCAAACCGAATCAAATTAACCAACCAACTGAACCAAATAACAAATTTCGGTCCGGACCGGTCTGATTTTTTCGGTCCGGCCTGTTTTTACACAGCCCTATGGTCGGATGATTCCTTCAGGGAACTTAATTTTTGAATTTGATTCCATCTAGGGATGCCTTCAAAAATCTTCTTTAAGGACTAAAATATTTCTAGCATGACTCACACTGGGGAAAACCAAAGAATTACTATCCATATGTCTGGATTTACTCCAAATACCTTAAGGTTTTGAAATAAGAAAAGAGATCTCTAAAAAAGGATTTTCTACAATTTCTGTCATTTCTTCTGTAATCCTCTATCATCTTTTATCATTCTCACTGTAAGTGCCAGTAATTTCTAATAATTTTCTAAAATTTACCCCTAATTAGACCCAAATTGACCTCCCTTGGCCTTAATTTTGGTTTTGAACCTAATTGTAACAAAACTTTTATCCTTATTTGAAAATTTTCTTCAGGGACCAAAATTGCAATTAGCTTAATTGGCTCTATGTTGGGCGGGAAGCTTATTATTTTTGCCAAAAATTCATTTCAAACTTCCATAACTTCATTTTCCTCTCATTTCTTCTTTTCCTAGCCAAATCAGTTCAAAGAAAAGGCAAAATGGCTGATGATTCGGAGTTAGAACCCATATGGGAGCTGATTAGCCTTTTATGGGTTAGAGAAGAGGTGCAAAAAGGTGATTGTGCGGGAATCCAGAGAGGTGGAAGAGTTTCTTCACTTTTAAATGCTCGATTTCATCTCTGTAGCACGATGGAGACCGGGTAAGTGTCTAAACTCTTCAATTTGGTTGTACATCGACTGGGAATTATGAAATTTATCAAAAATCTATGAAATAAACCCGAATTGACTGCCAACTGGATTGTCCTGGGCTCAACGCCACTGCTAGGAGTGGCATTGCCGGCAACCTAGTCACACGACTTGCATTGGTGGCAACGCCACTGCTGGGACTGGGGTTGAGCTCAGTCCTAGTGCCGGCAGTGATTTTGAACTCTGAACAGCCTTTTGATACATGTTTTGATGATTTAACATGTAAAAATAGACTGATATATACAACTTATGATTGATTTAAACATCATTTGCCCATTTTATGACCAAATTATGATGATATGCTCATTTTATGAATGATTTAGAATATTCAATGATGATATTGTACAATTATGAATGATTCAAAATGACATATGCTTTTTATGAATAATTCTAAAAATGATTAACACATGATTATGAATAACTTAAAATAATTAATGCATGGATAAATGCTTTGTTGCCTTCCAAAGTTAGAGATGAAGAATGCATGCAAGAAATTAGATGACTGAGTTAGGAGATATACCTATTATTTACCTTGTAAGGGGATGAGACTTCTTTTACCTACAATGGGAATTTCTCCAAAGTTTGATCAATTTGGAGAGGATTACCTTTGGGTGTACAAGCTCTAGTGCTTCAGGCTGGGTTTGGCCCTTTCCTTTCCACGTTTCCTGAGAATGTGGATGACCACATGAGCTTTCGATGCGATTGCCGTTCTATGCAGGCATTGATGGAGTGATGGTTTGATACTACCCACACATTTCAGCTGCCATGTGGGGAGTATACTCTATCTCCAGCTTCTTTTTTTGCTATTACTGAACAAGCATGGACCGGTGAGAGGATCTTCTGGGATGGTAGGATATACTCTGTCCATTGGGACATGCAGAATGAGTATATTCTCTGGATATTGGACATGGTTCTAGGGTGGAAGAGCTTTAAGAAGCTCTATGTTGATGCACTTACGAGACACCTCTTGAGCTATAGGACAGAGTTTGATTAGAGATTTGATCAGATGGCCCGTGTCTTTATTCTATACCTGCTGAGTAAAACTATCTTCTGTGATACCAACTCTACCATTGGTTTGCACTTTATTCCTATTCTTAGGGACTTCACTCAGATGAGCAAATATGACTGGTGCTCTCTCGCTTTGGCCTATCTGTACCTTTACATGGATAGGATTTCTCATGGTGCTCTGAAGTTTTGTGGCTTCTAGCACGCCACTCATGTGAGTTGCTTTAACTTTTGCTTTACTTGCCATATGCCTCCCTGACTTTTCCTTTTGCAGGTCTGGGCTTTGAGATGGGCTTGATTTGCCAGTTCTTCACTCTTGAGCATCGCTATGTATTCCCTGCCCTTAGACATTGGGGTTTGCAGCGACTGTTCATCCACGCAGTTGATGTTGATGCTCATCGTGTTTATCTTAACTCACTGACTGTTTCTCGGGTAAAACACATGAAAGCAACTTTGTTAGTTTAAAACAATTGACATTAGTTCAAAATACTTACCTTAGTTCTTTTTGTTTCAGCTTGATAGGCGATGGTTAGGCCCAATGGAGGGGTATCCGCGTTATGTCATTACATCTCTACCGAAGGATGACATGAGGATCCTTCTAGAGGGTCTTGGGCTCAAGATGTGGTTTCTGGATGAGAGGACTCACCGTCTGTACTCGATCGGATTTTGTAAGAGGCCGCATAATCCACCCCTTGAGATCTTCTGGGGACACGAGCTGACGAAGGACACTTTGGCTACAGCTCTTAACGACTTCGAGTGCACATCCTTTCTTTCTCGCTCTAAGGATTATACTTCTTTCTTGCGTTCGAGATGCCGTACTGCTTTACCTTTATCTGCTAGAATGCTTGCCAAGGTAATATTCCATTCTTTATGCTTTTTCTGATTGTAGATCTTGCCTGTATGACTTATGGCTGATTCTTATAGGTATCCATGGGTGTAGTGACTTTCTCCAGCTCTGATGAGGATGAGGATGATGAAGATTATGGGGGTTCAGGTGATGATGATGTCCCCAGTCTTAGGCTAGCTATTACTGGACCTAGTAGGAGGACCCGTGCTTTCACCAAAGGAGTGATTTCGAGTCTAAAGGCTATTAGGCCTCGTTCATCCTGTTATGCTTCTAGTGGTCAGGGAGATGTCGTGCCAGGTCACATTATTGAGTTTCCTGGGCTATCAGTGCATCATAGGACTGTTGCTAGCCTAGTTGAGCATACCTTCCATTCTGTTACTGATCCTTCAATTTCTTATACTGATTCATGCACTCATGTAAGCTATTATGGCCTTCTTCTTTATTTACAATCGTGTTTGAATTTTAACTCCTTATTTTCCCAGGTTCCTGCTGATGAGGTTTCACGCCTATCATCATACTTCCAAGCCAGCAAGGCCCATTTAGTGGAGACTTACGATACATGAAGACAGGCTAATCAATTTTCTTGCAGGATGGTTTACTGACTTGAAGGCTTAGCTCGCTGCCTTAGATATTCCAGCCCGAGGAGCTGGTGAGGATCAGACTGGCGATCAACATGCTGGTGGTAATGAGGACTTGGTGGGGTCAGAGGTAGAGGAGGATAAGTAGATGTCCTCATTTCTATTTTTCTAAACTTGTTTCCCATTCTTGAACTTAATATGTACCTGCACTTTATACATTTGGATACAAATATGTGGATGTATGCATGACTTTTAGACATTTTGTATGTATGCATGTTTCCTTAACTAATATTAGCAAATGTATGCAAATTTTCCAATTAATGTATATGCATGCAAATTTTACAAGCTTATGTATGCATGATCATGCTTTTTAACATGTATGTATGGAATGTCGTGTATAGAATCCTCCTAGAACCTCAAAAATCTGCGTCGATCATCGAATCACCGAAAGGAGTCAAGCCAGGGGCCAATACTACTCAAGGGAGTGGCATTTGCCACCAACGCCATTGAGGGATAGGCGTTGGGTGGTAACGCCACTCTTTAGACTGGCGTTGGCCCGCAACGCCACTCCCTTGTTTTGGACTTTTCTTCGTGACTTTTCACTCTATTTTGAATCCTTTTCGGACCCAAGCTTCCCTAAACCTTGTGGGCTATAAATAGAACTCCTAGGGTAGCTTAGAAACATCAGAAAACATCAAATAAACTCTTTAGAAGCTTTTCTAAACCACATGAATGTTTTAGAAATCTGCAAATACCCTTAGAAAACATATAGGAAGCATGGAAACAGAAACTTAGTATTCCTTGAACCAATACCACCTTGCGGAGTTCAAAGCTTTCTTGAATCAAACTTCTTCATGCAGCTGCTGAATGCTGGAGTATCAGACATCATGTCTTCCACTTCAACGGAGTTGAACTATGCCCCTTGTTTGAAGAGTTTGAAGGTATTCTGAACAAGATACACCATTCTAATGCTCCTCTAGCATTGCCATCCGCTTATAATCAAAATCTTAGCTAGTTTCTTTGGAATAACCCTAGGCCAGATACTTCCATGTATTGATGGCCTATCTCTCTTAACTCAACCTTTGTAGGAATTGGGAACCTCTGAGCCAAAGAATAGCAGGTCTTGGCAAAGAATCATTAGCTTCTACCTTTATGTACAGTTTCTACTAGTTTCTACTGAAGGCAGAGGTAACTTTCAGATTACTCATGTCCTAGAGCAAGTCGAGAGTGGTCATAACCCCTTCCCTATCATCTTGGCTGAAACCATTGTCGGTTTGGACTCCATCAAGCATACTCAACATCTCATTACTTCTTCAGGTATGCATCTCTTGTCCTGCTTCCATGTTTTCTTTTGCTTAACTCTAACTGATTCATTCCCACACTTTATCAAGATTTGGTTGAAGGAAAAGCTTGGCGCATTGATGCCCCAAGCAAACCCTACAACTTACAAGCCCCTACAATTTTTATCCAAAGGACATGTGTTGTCCGAGGCCAAATGTGCTGCATTAGAGATTTCTGGCGGTTGGACTAACTTTTCCCTATCTAGGAATGAGTAGTTGATCTGTTGGCATTGTCTATGGTGGAAATTGAGCTTCATCACTACTTCTGTTAAAGACTACTTTGTGCAAATTGCCAGCTTTGGCATTGTCACCTTTTACACTTCATCCATGGTCTGTAGGTAGTATGGCATGGTTTAGAGAGTCTTATATCATGTTCCAACCTTTAATCATTATGCTGTTACTCCTTTCTTCTTGAGGGAAATCCGTTCTCCCTGGGCTAGTAGATCTTTTACAAGGAATTTGAACTTCACCAAAGGACCGTCTACTAATGATGAATTTAAGGCTTGGGTTGTTCTAGTAAGTACAACTGTTGACCTACTTTATTTTAACATAAATGTGGATCTCATGGCATGGTTTTACTTGTAGGCTGAGCTATCTGATGACGAAGGCAAAGCTGCTGAGCTATATGTCACAAGCAACAGAAATAATGCAAAAAGGTCAAGAGAGGATGCAAGAACAAAAATGAATGCAAGCTTTGATAACATTAAGTGGGCAAATAAAAACAAAAAGAATTAGGTCTCATAACCATTTCATTTATTTGTGCAAATGTTTTAGCTTTTTAGTTATGCAGACACAGAATCAGATACTATAAGAAAGTTTGACACTTTTCTTTTACAAAGTTTATTTTATTAATATTAGCACAATAAGTGTACTTTAACTTTTACACTTGATATTACTGTTTCCTTACTTTCTTCTCTCAGTGCCTTAATTTTTGCCTAGACTGCCTCTTTGTGAGGTTTTCACCCTAGCAGGCTTTTTGCCCTAATTTTTGCCTAGAATGGCTCTTTGCGAGGTTTTCACTTTAGCAGGCTCCCTTAATTTGCATGAGCCGCCCAAGCGGGTTTTCAACTCATCGGGATCATTATTTTTACATATATATATTTTTTTCTAAAGGTAGTACTTCTTGAGACAATCCAAGTTAATGGGTTGCTCGAACTCGTTCCCTTCTAGATCTGAAATCTTCACAGCTCCTTTGGACGTGATATTCTTGACCAGATATGGGCCTTCCCAGTTCATCTTGAACTTCCCTCGAGGATCAAATGTAATGGGTTTGGCCTATTTCAGTACCTAGTCTCCTTTTTTAATTGGCCTGCCTTTAACTCTGTTGAAAGCCCTTGTGATTCTCTGTTGATACACCTAAGTGTGATGGAGAGCTTTCTTCCTCCTTTCCTCTAAAGGCAACAACTGCTTGTACCTTGCTTCAGACCACTGTTCTTCAGGAACCTGAGCTTCTAGTGCTACTCTCAGTGATTGAATCTGGGATTCAATTGGCATTACTGCTTCACCTCTAAATACCAAAGAATACGGTGTTTCCCCTATTCCACTTCGTATGGTTGTATTGTAACCCATGATTGCAAAGGGTAGTTTGTCTGCCTAATCCTTGTAGCTCTTCACCATCTTGGCTAGGATCTTCTTGATTATCTTGTTAGCTGCTTCAACTGCCCCATTAGCTTACGGTCTATACGGTGAGGACTTGTGGTGCTCAATCCCTTTTGTTTCTAACAGGTCTGTAGTTTCCCCTTGGAAATGCACACCATTATCTAGAAACAATGTGATGTGATTTCCCAAACTTGATGGTAAGCTTTTTATTGATGAACTCAGCCATGCTCTTCTCTGTGACTGTTGGCAGTGAGATTGCTTCCACATATCTTGGAAAGTATTTAATAGCCACAACAATATATTTATGACCATTAGAAGCTATAGGCCTTATCTCTCCAATGATGTCTATCCCCCAAGCTGAAAATGGCCAAGGAGATGTTAAATTGTGCAGCTCTATTGGTGGTAGACTGATCTTATTACCATGCAATTGACATTCATGGCATTTTCTAACCATCTTTATACAATGTCTACCCATTTTATCCCAGTAGTACCCTTACCAGATAATTTTATTAGCCAAAGTATGTCCACTCATGTGGGGTCCACATACTCCTGCATGAATCTCCTTCATGATTTCTTCTGCCTCATATTAGTCTAGACACCGAAGTTGCATTCCATTCAAAGTTTGTCTATTGAGTACACCCTCATGGTAAGTATAACTTCTTGAACTGATCCTCAAAGCATGCTTCTGCTTCCTATTAGCTCCTTCTGGATATTCCCATTTTTCTTGGAATCTTAAAATTTCATAGAACCATGGATTCTCCTTTGGACTGTTCACAATCATTACCCGTTCACCTTGTTAGCAAGGGATTCTAGCTCTATGCATCACAAGAGGTTTCATAGCTACATCTCCAGGACTATCCCACATGGATGCTAGTGTTACCAATGCGTCTGCCATTTGATTTTCTTCGCTTGGCAAATGTGCAAAGGTATAATTAGAAATACCTAGTAAAAGCATCTAAATGTACTCTACATAAGGTTTTACCTTTTCATCTTTGACTTCCCAATTTTTTGAAGCTTGGTTAATGATGAGCATCGAGTCTCCATAGACGGTAAGGTTCTTTCCTCCTGTTGCAATGGTTGCTTCCAAACTAAAGATACATGCCTCATATTCGGCCGTGTTGTTAGTGACCTTGAAGTCCAACTTCTTTGCCAAAGGAATCCTCTCTTCTTCAGGCGTGATTAGGATTGCCCCCACTCAGGTTCCTTTATGGTTCACTGCTCTATCAAAGTACAACTTCCAACCATTTACTTCCATTAGGCTCAGCATTTCATCTAGGAATTCATACTCCTATGTTTCTTGCCCTTTTAGTGGATTAAGAGCTAGAAACTCTACTAGCACCCTTCCCTTGATGGTCTTCTTGGTCAAATACTGTATGTCAAACTCAGTTAGCAATACCAACCATTTAGCGAGCTTCCCTACTTGTACCAGTGCGTTATACAAGTAGCATAGTGGATCAACCTTAGCTACAGCTTGAACTTGATAGGATTGGTAGTAATGTCTCAATTTCCGTGTCATCCATATCACTGGCAAGCATGTTTTCTGAACAATATCATATTTTGCCTCATAGGATAACAGCTTCTTACTGAGGTAGTAAACGACATGCTCTACTTCATCTTCATCTTCTTGAGCAACCATTGCTCCAATTGCATCATCTTCCAAGGCCAAGTAAAATATCAATGATCTCCCTACCCTAGGGGGTTGAAGGACAGGTGGATTCATCAAATAGTGCTTGATCGTGTCAAATGTTTTCTGACATTGCTTGTCCCATTCAATCTTCTGATCTTTTCTAAGTAGCTTGAAAATGGGCTCACAGATCATAGTTAATCTAGAAATGAACCTACTGATGTACTGATTCTTCCCCAGGAATCCCCTAACTTCCTTCTCAGTCTTCAGAACTGGCATCTCTTGAATGGCTTTCACTTTGTCTAGATCTACCTCAATTCCTTTCTGGCTCACTATATGCCCCAGGAGCTTGCTGGAGGTTACCCAAAAAATGCATTTCTTCGGGTTGAGCCTGAGGTTGTACTTTTCAACTCTTGCTAGGAACCGATCCAAGGCTTCAAACTGATCTTCTTTGGTTGGAGACTTGATCATCATGTCATCTACATAAACTTCAATCTCCTTGTGCATCATATCATGAAACAATGTTGTGGCCATCCTTTGGTAGGTTGCCCCCGCATTCTTGAGTTTAAAAGGCATGACCTTGTAGCAGTAAACACCCCATTCTGTGATGAAGGCCGCCTTGATCTTGTCTATAAGTGCCATCATTATCTGGTTATAATCGGTGAAGCCATCGATAAAGGAATACATGGTCCTTACAGCCGCACTACCAATCAGAAAATTAATATGAGGCAAAGGGAAATCATCCTTCGGTGATGCTTTGTTTAAATCCCTGTAGTCCACACACATTTTGACCTTTGCATCTTTCTTGGCAATTGGGACTATATTGGCCAACCACTTTGGGTAACTAACAACTTCTAAGAACTTAGCCTTGATCTGCTTCTCAATTTCTTCTTTGATGAGCTTGGCCTAGTCTGGTCTAAGTCTTCGAAGCTTCTGCTTGACTGGCTTCTTAGCTGGATCTATAGGAATTCGATGTTCGAAGATCGTTCTATCAATACCTGGCATGTCATCATATGTCCATGCAACTACACCTTTTCTTTTATTTAATATTTTTTGAAAATTTTCTGTCTCATTAGCAGTATATCAAATGTAAGCATTATTTCCTTTGGTTGTTCTTTTGTGCCAATGTTAATAGAATGTGTTTGCATAAAATTAATGTCAAAAATGCTTAAGGTATGATATATGTAATGCACAGTGCCATCAGGTAAAACATCACACAAGTAAATTGGCATTCATATCATTGACCTTAGAAAGAAAAACAGAATCGATAAGAACAAGGGCTTTTATTATATTAATAGAACTAACCAAAACATAGAAAGTTTCAATAACAAAGATAATTAAATCAAAGAAAGCTTCCTAAATCTACTGCCTATCTAGCCCTCGGTCTTGGGTGGTGCCTCAAATTTCCATATCTTCCGACTACCTTTCACTAAGCTCCTTTTCCCTTTGATCCTCTATAAACTTGAATAGTGCAGGCATTTCATCAAGGTGGTGTCAAATCAGATATCCATTGATTCTCATCTTCTGTGAATGTTATCCTTCTCAGGTCTCCTAAAGGTGGCTAGACCTCATCTATCATAGTCCATTCATCGGCAAATCCCCAAATTCCTTCTTCCACATCAACAATGATTCCTTTCCGGACCAGCTTCTGAAATTCATGAATAAAGGAAATACACTCCTCTAAATAGTGTCCATTGTAATGGTGATACTGACAATAAGGAGTATCCATATCAGGGAGAGGTCGAGTGTGCTTTCCTAGGTGAAGCAAACCTTTAGTGACCATCTTATCAAATAGATCTAGGGCAGAACCTCACACGCTCCCTTGAAGTAAGTCAAACTTTGGAATGGCTTTCTTTTTAGGAGTGCTTGGCCGATAGAATTTTCCTGTCTCCCTCTCCTCTAATCCATCCCTGGCGATAATGGTTTGCAGGGTTTCCTTCAATAAGCTACAGTGGTCAGTATCATGCCCTAAACAAACATAGTATCTGCAATATTTCTAGGCGTTGGGTTCCCATTGCATTGTTACTATAGCAGGACCTCCCATTTTTTGGATGATAAGCCTCTTCTTATACAAATAGCTGAAATTCACCGACAATGATTTGGATAAGTTAATGACAGGAGTGGTTTGTGGCAATGGCGGAACTACCTCACCTGTTTTTGGCAGAAAGTGCTCCCTAAAGGCCGCCTAAAGGAGATCTATATCGTTCTTGACCTTGAAGGACAATGTCTGTTACCATACCATGGCTGCCCCTTCCAAAGTGAGTGGAGATGCTCTAACTATTTGGCAAGGTGATAAGAGTATTGCCCATAGTATTATGTCAACTTGCATGAGATGAAGCCTTGGGTCAGTTGAGCCATCATATTTCTCCATCATGGGCATCTCAAAATCCAAAGGCAATCGTCTCCCAGGCAATGGTGCAACCAGCATGTTTCCCTATTGTCTTTCCTCTTGCATAACCTTTCAAACCTCAGTTTGGATCAAATTTTGGATTGCTTGAAAGTGCATGTCATTCATAGTTTTCTTAGGAGGATTCATGTTTCTGCAAAACAAAGGGTTACCATGCTATGACATGTATATGCAAGATGCATGAATGCGTGTATGCATGAATGCAAGCAACACAAGGGGACACAAGTAACATACGTTAGTCGAACACACAACTACCATGTGGTAGACCTTCCAACCTTATTTCTCCCACACACATATTCGTTTGGCAAGTCAACATTCATAGGAATTGGCTTGGGCCATTACATCAGCAGGGGATGATTTTACCGACGTAGCATGCATGTTTGCACACAAAAGAGGCTCTCAACATACAAACCAAACAATAAGTCATTACTACGACCTTATCCCATGTGTTTGCTTTAACGAGCTCCCTTAATGTTCCCCTTATTCCAAGACCATTCTAGCGTCAGTTAGGTATAATTAGACCTACACAAAAACATCCATTTCTTAAAGGTAATAATCAAAGTCATTCTTCCCAATTCTAAATGACCCTATGCCGTACGGTCGCACTAGTCAGGTACAATTAGACTGATGCTTCATCCATAAGCAACAACTAGGCATTGAGTTAAAAATAATGACACTAGACTCAGGCGTTATAACGGCATCACATAACAAAGCAATCATTTGGTAAGTCTTAGAGGAAGTTGCTACGGTCATTATATGGTTCGGTCAGGTTCAACTAAAAGAAGGTTCCCATAAAAGGTGAACTCCCATTAACCATCTCCCTCTTTCAAAAAAGGTTCAAGCGATGGTAGGACATTCAGCTTTGAATTTCCCATTAGCTATCACTCGTTAACCATAACAAAGATGGTAAGCAATAGTAGGACAATTCCAACTATGAGAGGTAGTCACTGGTTTTGCCTCCTATGAAGAACTTTTTTAAATCATAGGTGACTTGACCAATGGTACCCACGAGGTAGGGTGTTTTAATGCAAGAATGAATGCAAAGAAACTAGAGTTTAGCATAACAAAAAGAGTATTGGTAATCACTTGAATCATAAGTCTGTCTGTCAAGGGTCCCTAGTGGAGTCGCCAAACTGCGGACAAGGTGGTTTTACCTAAGCGCCTAAGCCATGACTAGAAACTGCGACACTGTGTGTTAAGCTGCGGGGCTGAAGTAGTAATCGCCACTCGAACCGGCATTAGGAATATCTTACAAGGTGTACACCCCGATTCCTCTTAAAAATAAGAAAGGTGCATTGACCCCAGAGATTCAAGGTTCAGACTTATCAATTCTTAGAGTGTGATTCTTTACCCAATACTCCTAGTATTATACCAACCTTCATTCCTTCTAACAAAGTGAGAAAAATACATAACAATTACAGCCTACCTTTTACATATATACATGTAATGGTGAGTTTCTAATAACAAACAAGGGTTAACTTTAATGATTACCAACCATTAATTAGGGTTTATTTACATGCATAAGTGATAATAAACACATAACAACCAACATAGCAACACAACCTAGGGTTTCTATCATATTAAACCTAAAACATTACCAAATAGACTTTATTAACCAATTACATGTAATAATATATCTAAACAATTACCAAAGAAGTTTCAGAAATGTACCTCATCACTGCAATCCACATGAAAGCTACTGTTTATTCATTTACAGACCCCTGCACAACCAATCCAAGCTAAAACACCACAGAGGGATAGAAACAAGGGCTAACACCACTTGAGAGGCTGGCATTGGTGCCCAACATCACTTACTTCACAGGCATTGGTGCCCAATGCCACTCCTGGCAGTGGCATTGGTGGCTAGGGCAACACCAGCAAGCATGATTTGATAAAAAAACACGATTTTCGGGTTTACCAAGCCCGTAAAACACACATACAGAAATGAAAACTCACCAAATAACCATCGAAACATATTATAATGTATGAGACATGTCAAAAAAACCTAGATCTAAGCATGGCATGCTTAAAATACATAAAAATGCAAGCTTTATATACAAAACATGCAAAGATTCAAACATTATATGTAAAACATGTGAAACATGCAATTTTTACATTTAAAACATTGAAACAACACAATTTCACATATTAATAGGCAAAGAAACAAACTTTATACATTAAATTATTCAAAGAAACAACTTTATAAATCAAAACACAAAAAGAAATAACTTTATGCATTAAAGCCTAAAAAGACATGATTTTTTATGCATAAAATACAATAAAAATGATTTTTATGTAAGAAAACATGTAAAGGAATAATCTTTATGCATGAAAAACATGTTAATGACATCATAGAATTCAGATCTAAAATAAAACATATTGAAATATGGAAAAATAGCAACTTTCATCACTTATAATGCATGTACATGGCATTTGAAGCAAATGGACATGCAAAAACATCATTTAAGCATACAAAACAAAATATTACAGTAGAGAAACACAAGGTCATGGCATGCAAATCATGAAAAACATGATAAAAGCAATGAAAATAACGAAGAAGAAAATAACTTACATTACAATAAATTACTTCAGAAGCACTTGAGCACCCTCAGATCTTTATTCAAGTGACTTTTGATTGCTTTTTAATGATTACCAATGGCTGGAATGCTGCTTCAATGGATTGAAAGCTTTAAAAATGTCTTTTAATGCAAGAATATGTAAGCTTTTTAGAGTTTTTATGTAATGTAATGTGGAAAAGGTGTAGTCTTGTGTTGCTATGAATGGAATGGAATTCAGAGAGTTAACATGAAAATAAAACCCTAAATTCGTATATGTTGTTGCCTCCCCCACAAAACCGAGTTTTAAGAGTCTATTTATACTCAATTTAGCTTAAACCTTAAGCTAGGGTTACCACCACCACTTTCCTAGTGAAATTCAATGACTTGAGCTTAATGCAAAGGTTATTTTGGTCAAAAACGGACCTACAGAACCTTGGGACATGTGTACGGCTCATACAGGCCATCTCGGGCCTAAAAAGATTAAAAACGGGCTTTCTATACTGAAAATCATGCAACTGGCATTGGGTCTCCCTTGTGGCGTTAAGCCCAACGCCAGTCATATGAGTGGCGTTGGGCCCAACTCCACTTGAAAGAGTGAAGTTGGGCCCAATTCCACTTTGAGGGCCCTTTTGGGCCTCCAAACGTTAGATTTTGCAAAAACTTATAATTGAGAAAACATGCATAATGGGGTCAACTATCAACCTTCAAAATTTCAAGTCATTCCAATACTTGTAGAGAAAGTTATGATTAAAACTATATGAAAAATGCACTATTTATGCTTAAAACTGAAGTTTTGAGTAAAACATGCTCTATAAGCTTAGAAAACACTTTGGCTACATCTATGTAATCTCTAAAAAGCAATCATCAACTCAATTCATGCTATTTAATACATGAACGATCATCATGAGGCCTTCGAGCCTCCTTCTCATTCCTGCATCAAAAATTAGGTGTCAAGGATTGAGTTGGACCCATGCTGATTGATGAAGATCCTTTTTCACCTACTGTGGTAGAGGTTCGAGCCACAGACCTAGACCCATCTGATCTCAGATTGCTGTTGGCCATTAAAGAGAAGCTGAAAGTTAAAGATCAAGAGATTGCCAAACTAAAAAATGAGGTTAGAAAGTAAAAGGAATGGAAAGGCCCCCAACATCTAAGGTATGGATCTCTAAACCCACTGTGGTTGAAACTAATGTGGTTAATCATGTAGGTCCCCAACACAAGAGGGATATGGAAAGATCTAGCCTTGGAAGAGGACAAGAGGAAAGAAATGGGAATCGGCCTATTTTGGCCTAGACCAGACCTCAATATAAGAGGGGTGATCCACAGCGACCTCCTGTGGGTAGGCCTCAACCTCGGTATGTAGTGCCACCTCGAAACCGACCACATAATAGATGGAACTAGGTTAGGCACCCTAAATTTCCTCAACAGCTAACCAAGACTCAAAAATGACGGATCTAGAGACAAAATTCTTATCGAAGAAGGAATCGACGTGAATTTGACAATCAATGGGAAGAGGGTCTCTCGGGGGAACCTAATGACAAATATTACTACAAGGTTGGGTACCCAAGGAGACCACCCAAGAAGGAGAATGAAAGCTAACCTAAACAAGATAACTAGGGAGGGCACAATTTCCCAGAGCTAGTGATGAAAGAGCAAGTAACTAATAGTGTGACATCAAGCAACACTTAATCAGAGGACGGATGTAAGAAGATCCAGTCCTATGGGTGTAGTTCTCGGGGCAGCTCCAAGTTCTAGAGGCAGGCCTTAGACAACATCTCTGATGCTTCAAATTCATATATAAGGAGTATTGCTCCAAGAGAGGTATTGATCCTAAATCTTTAACTTGTACTCCTTCTGTTATTACTTTACCCGTAGATTTTTAAAGTCTAATAGATGTATATGGTAAAGATGAAAGAGTCTATAGCAAAGAAACTAGGGTAGGTTCTGAGCTAGGTCACAATCCAGGCCACCAGCCCTGGTAGCCCTAAGAGAGTCATTTTTGATAAACCTGCAGAACCAATGACAAAACACATCAAGGCTCACTTGAATGGTAGACCTACATCAAGGGTACTGATTAATAACGACTCATCGGTCAATATCATGCCAGCGTGAATGTTGGCTGAACTGGGAAAGACAATGAAAGATCTTATTGCAGCAGAGGTATCAGTGTCAGCCTTCACTAGAGAATTGACCAGAACCATAGGGGTTCTACTAGTTGAGCTAACTCTTGGATCTCAGGCTTCAATTGCAGCCTTTTTCATTGTTAATAAATCCGCCAGTTACCAGGCCTTATTGGGGGTCAAGGAGCAGGCAGAGATTTTGACCAAAACCACTGCCATCGTGCCTTACGAGAGGCCGAGTAGTTCTATCCCAATCATAGAGTTTCTTGATGATTAGTCTCCCCAAGGAGCAATATGCAGCGACTGCATCTGCCATTTTGAAGTGCCACTTGCAGTAATTGATAAAAAAGATTAAATAGGAGTCTATAGAAGAGGGAGAATGGGAAGCTTTGGAGGCAGAACTAGTGTATGGAAAGGAACTAGAGCCACATTAGGAGGAAATTATGATGGAGGACTTAGATCTGGCTCCACCGAGAATGGAAGATATAATAATGGAGCAATAGATCCTAGAGGTGTTGACAAATCTCAATTTAGGAATAGAAGACCAACCAAAGATCACATACATAAGTAGGGAGCTGACAGACCTACTGTGAGGAGAGTTGGTCACTTTGTTAAAAGACAACAAGGACTGCTTTACTTAGAATTACAATAAGATGCCTAGATTGAGAAGGAAACTGGTGGAACACAGGCTGCCTATTAAACTTGAGTTGAAACCATATCGCCAACCACCACGTCGAATGTCCAAGGAAGTAGAACTCAAATTCAAAGAAGAAATTCAGAAGCTATGCAAGGCAAGGTTTATTAGACCTGCAAAGTATGCTAGTTGGTTGGCTAATGTAGTGCTAGTGGTGAAGAAGAATAGGAAGTTAAGGGTTTGTGTCGATTTTAGAGACCTTAATGAGGCAACTCCAAAGGATATATATGCAATGCCTATAGCGGATACGTTAAAAGGCTCTGTGGCAAGCCATGGCTTATTATTATTTATGGACTATATTTTAGGGTATAGCCAGATCTATATTGTAGAAGAAGGTATCCCCAAGACTGCTTTTAGATGCCCTAATTCTATTGGCACCTTTGAATGGGTAGTTATGCCATTTGGATTAAGAAATGTTGGAGCCACCTATTAGAGAGCCATGAATGCAATTTTCCATGATCTCCTGGGGAAAACCATGGAGGTCTACATCAATGACATTATGGTTAAGTCCAAAATGGCTAATGAACACCTAGATCACTTGAAGGAAGCCTTTCAAAGAATGAGGAATCATAACCTGAAACTCAATCCTCTAAAGTTTACCTTCGGGGTTAAAGTAGGGAACTTCTTGGGTTTCTTGGTAAATCAAAAGGGGATCGAAGTGGACCAGGATAAGGCGAGGACTATTAGAGAAGTAGCTCCACCAAAGAATAAAAAGGAGCTACAGAGGTTCATTACCAGGTCAACTACCTGAGGAGGTTCATCTCCAACCTGCCTGGTAAAACAAGGGAGTTTTCAGATCTACTGAATCTGAAAAAGCGGGGGGTGTTCTTATGGGAGGACTGGCATCAAGTTGCATTTGAACAGATCAAGGAGTACTTAATGAAGCCACCAGTTCTGATGCCTCCTAGACCTGGGGTTCCCTTGAAGATATATATATCAGCGGCTGAAGAATCCATTCGATGTCTTCTAGTCCAGCACAATGGGTCAGGTCATGAGCAGGCCATATATTACTTGAACAGAGCCTTAACTCCAACTGAAATAAGGTACATTCCTATCAATAAATTATGCTTGGCTTTGTATTTTACTTGTACTAAGTTAAGGCACAACCTGTTAGGGAACTAAGTTTATGTAGTTTCCTAACCGGATTTCATAAAGTACATGTTGAATAAGCTAGTTCTGTCGGGTAACATAGGGAAATGATTTTGAGCTTGTTTAATTTTAACTTGATCTTCTCCCCACAGAAATCAGTTAAAAGCCAAGCCTTAGCCAATTTTTGTGCCGACCATCCATCAGTACCAATAAGGGAAGTAATTAAGAGAAAATTGCCTGTCTAGGGAACTTCCATCTAGCCCTGGTGTGGATAAAGAGGGGTTACCTCCGTGATCCAAGTCATGCGACAAATGCAACACTGTGCGTTTAGCATAGGGAGCTAATAGTGTGAGTCGCCACCTAAAGAGGCATCGGGAAATAGAATTAGTGAGCATCTCGATTCACTTAAGAATGCATAAGACACCAAAAAAAACACAGAGATTCCAAGATCATAATTATGCATTCTTAAGGCGTGATTCTTTACAAGCAACTCATAGGATTATATCTACCTTCATTTCCACTACTTAAAGCAAATAAAACACATTAACATGTTCTTACATTTTACAGCATTTAAACATACAAAAGGTGAGTTTCTCTACAATCAAGGGTTAGTTTACATTACCAAGCCATAATTAACACAATTTACATGCAAACGTGTAAACACATAATGTCAACACAGCAACACAACCAAGGTTACTACCATTTTAACCTAGAGATTACCAGATAGCTTATTAGGTTTATTTCATGCATCATTTTATCTATTTCTTACCAAAGAAGGTTAATTAGAATACATACATGTACGCTACATTCCACGTGAAATTTTTATACAAAGAAGTTACAAAGCACTAGGGAAGTCTTTATAGAAGTCGATGCCACTCCTTGCAACAAAGAGCACCCAAGTGGTGTTGAGGCTTAACGCCACTCTTAGTGTTATTGCCACACATACAAGTAGGGAACAACAGAAAACACAGAGAAATGCAACTTCCAGGCTTACCAAACCCCAAAAATTGGCAAAAAAAACTCAACCATAACAAAAATGCATGATGCAAACAACCTAAAAACAATGTCTATATGGAAAAACCCAACCTAGCATTCATCTAGAGAATCAAACAACATGTAATTAACACTTACAGTTAGCACAAAATACATTACTTTCATGGATCTTCGTAGAACATGCTCAAATCATTCAAATCATGTTATAACAATTGAAAACATCCTATAACAATTTCTAAACAATGGAAACATAGATTTCAACATGCAAATCAACCATTTACATCATGCCAATGACCAACAGTAATCATACATTTAATACAATAAACATGCAGTATACTGGCTTTTCACAAAATCAATTGAATTGAATCAAATCATGCAAAAATGCTTTAGAACTCATTTACACACCAAAAAATCATGCATAATAACAACAAAACATCAAATCATAACATTTAAATGATCAACAGTGGATTTTCATTGAAAATAGAATGAACGTGCAGTATACCGCAATTTTATTAAAATCAATTGAAATCAATTAAAATGCTTTTGATTTATATGAAAAAATGTTAGAATTATGTAGAAAAAACATAAAACACAATTTAAAACAATTTTCAGAATAAAAAAATCATTAAAACAAAAAATTGGAAAAATCATGCACAGTGCACTGTAATCCGCCAAAATTCGATTAACAATTAATTAAATCAATTAATAATCATGTAATCATGCCATAAAACACTTTAATTGAATGAATCTAACATTAAAACACATTACAAATCAGTAAAACAAAAATCCACATGAAAAATACAAAAACACAGTACGTACGTTCAAAACTGAATTTCACGGTAAAATGGAGCAAATGAATATTTCAATGCATACAATGAATAAAAATCATAAAAATTTTATAGAAACCACAAAATAATAATAGTTAAAAGAGTTTAGAGCACTTACAGTAATGATTAATGAAACTCTAGATTCAACAGACAGCAATTCAATTTAGGATGGAAATTGAGTATTACTTACAGGAAGTGCTTGAGAACCCTCAATGTTGAGTTTTTTGCTTTTCTATCATTTTTGTTAATCACGTATAGTTTCTTTCTTTTTTTTTTGTTGTTGTTTTTTTCTCTTTCTTTTCTTTAAAACACTTACAGAAGCTTAGTTAAATTTTCCACCCCCCAAAAGTTTTTTTTTTATGAATGAGTTTAAGTGTGCCTTTTACAGGCAATGACTCTGTGTCATTGCTTGTTTTCTAAGTACAAAGTGGTTTTGAATTGGAAATGGAGATGAATTAAATCAAATCTTCTGTTCTTTGATTTTGAAATTTGAATGATATGATTAATGCAAATCTATTTTTTGAATTTCAAATTAAAACTAATCTTATGTAAGTTTTAAAGAGAAATGGGTTTGGGCTTTCAATTAGTCTCAAGCCCATTATAGAACTTAAATGACTAATTAAAAGCTGGCCCAAAACTTTTAAATCAAATTTGAAGCTCAAATATGACACTTAACAGAACTATTAAGGCCCAACACTAGCCTAGAACCATTATCATGGCAGCAAATGTTGTTGGCCCATTTTGGAGCTTTAAACGTTAGAATTGGATAAAATGTATAAGAGACAAAAACATGTAGAATGGCCCAATTATTGAGAGTATGTGTTTCAAGCCATTTTGAAGCTCGTATGAAAAGATACGATGAAAACAATGCACGATTTTATTTCAAAATGATTTTTCTAACTTAAAACAATGCATTTTCAAATCTGAAATTCATTCTGAAACATTACATGATCAAATGAAAGCCATAATCACTTTACTTATGCCTTGTGAGCATAATTGATCATCATTGAGATCTCCGAGCCGCTTCCCTATTCTTGCATCCAAAAATTAGGAATGTGGAACCTTACCTCAAACCTCGACTTCCTCGGTTTGACCCCATGGGGAGCACATACTTGGAAACATGCTCCATCGGGGGTAGTGATAATCTCTAGTTGAGGGCAATCCTCTGAAATCTGTTAGTAATAGTGCCCTAGGCCTATTTTATGGACATGGTATTTTGACTATTTATGAGAATTTATTATTGTCATGATTTGCATGTTTATTATATAATAATGTCCTTGAATAATATTGTTAATTATTTTAAATATCCCTAATCGGTTATTGTTGTGGGAATAACAATGAATTAAGATTAGTATGAAATTTGATTGATATTCATGGGATGAATATGTGTATGAGATACAAATCAAATTTATATGTATTTGTTGAGAACAAATATTGGACAGACCCGCATTGAGACTAATACATGGATCAAAGTCATAAGTTAATCTCTAGTAGTTGTGTCATTAAATCCTTAGACCTGAGA
>CANYLF010516417.1:0-17591 GCA_948193215.1 Bocquillonia castaneifolia | reverse complement strand
ATCAAAAACAATTTTATAAAATTATTCTAAAAACTAACTAAAATTTAAATTAATTTATTCAAAATTTTAAAAACCTTAAATAAATTATAATAATCAATAAAGTCATTAAAATATGTTATAAAATTCTAAAAATAAAATTACCAAAATTATCATTTAATTACTCTAATAAATTATATAAAAATACTTAACAAAAAAATGATTTTGAAAATATTTGATTTGATTATTAATAAATTTCTAAAAAAGTACAACAGCTTCACGAAAATAAAAAAATTATTAAAATTAGTTAATTTTCTCAAAAATATTCCTAAAATCATTTAAACAATGTAATAAAATTTTTATCATATTGAAGATAATAACTAAATTAAACTTTCTGAATTATTAGTTATAAAATTATTTCTACTTAATAAAAATCAATAAAATTATTATAAAATCATTAAAAATTCATATTTTATTTCATTTTTAAAATTTATAAAATTTAGAAAATTATTTTCATTATTAGATCTTAGGCTAGTTCTATGTACTTTGTAAGAAATTTTTTACTAATTTTTAATAATTTTGTAAAAAATTTTATTTTTTTTCAAGTAAAAATAATTTTATTGCTAATATTTTAGAAAATGTAATTTATTTATTTTATTTAATATGATAACAAAGATTATTACGTTGTATGAATTTTTTTTCATTAGTTTTTGAAAATCGTAGGTAATTTTAATATTTTTTTATGATTTTTGTGAAATTATTGTACTTTTTTAAAAATTTTATTAATAATCACATCAAATAATTGAGATATAATTTTTACCGTTAAGTAGTTTTTGAATAATTACTTAGACTAATTATTTGGTAATTTTATTAAATTTATTTGTATTTTTTTTATAATTTTGTTACATATTTTATTGACTTTATTATTTTATTATAATTTATTTAAGGTTTTTAAATCTTGAATAAATAAATTTAAATTTTTGTTGGTTTTTAGAATAATTTTATGAAATAATTATTGTTTTTTATGAATTAAAAGTGATTTTATAAGAGTTTATTAAAGAAAATAAAGTTTAAGGACTAAATTGAACTTTTTTCTTGCAAGTCAACTCTTTGACCTGTTGACTAACAGCAAAAATAACGCAGAGGGAGTAAATCGTTGGGCGAAACAAACGTGAGGGGATTTTTAATTAACTAAAAAAAATACAGGAGGCAAATCATTGTCAGTGACAAACTTCAGGGGGGCGATCATATATAACCGTAAAGCATTTATGTACCATGAATATGCATTAGAAGTATATGGATATGAAATATAAGCAAGGAAAGTTTCTATGAGAAGAGATAACTCGTTATCCCAAGAATTAATAACCAATCATATAGCTTAACATATCCATAACCAAAGAGAGACGAGATCAAATTTATGGACAATATTGTGAGGCATTTTATCAAACACTTGGGGGGCATAATTAAAATTTTGAAGCATAACTCCCATGTCAACACATAAAACTACCAAATCACCTAATTCAATCAATTGGTAAGCAAGTAATTTCTCATCAAATCCCACATCAATGAATAATAGCACAAGGTAAAAAAATTCATGCACAATCCAACAAAATTAAAAAAAACAAAGAGGGAAATAAATACTCAAGAACATAGAAAGAAAAATTACAACTAAAAAAATATATTATAATGTAAGAAAATTACCTTGAAAGAAAATGAGGCATGAGAAATCCAACAAGAATCCTTAATTATCAAAGAACCAACCACTAATAGCAAGCAAACAATCTACATCCAAGCCTTACTCATCCATAAGAATGGAAAGAAGTGTTATCAAGAGAGAACATTGCTTGAAATCAAGTGAAAATTGATGTGTGTTCAAGGAAATTTGAAGTGGAAAAGATGGAGAATGAGAGGGAAACTTCAAAGACAATAACCAATGCCTAAGGGGGCTGTCACTTTCTGCTAGAAAAAGGGGATGCTGGCTGGATCAAACCAGACCAAACTGGCCTTTTTTTCAAATTATTTTTTTTCAAAAATTCATATAATTAAACACACTTAATTAACATTAAATTTCAGTAAAAGAACATGAAAAATAAACACTAGAAAATTAAAAACAAAGAAAAACACTAATTCATTAAAAAAAATTAAACCAACAACTAGTAATTAAAAATCAAAATAACCCTTCCAAGCTTAAAATCAACATTATTGTGGCAATAAATTGCCCACAATTTACAAATCAAAACACAAAATTGAAAAGCTTGGACACAAAAATTGGGGCAAAACAAAACAAAAGAAACAAAACGAACACAACTAGAATTTGAAATCAAGCTCCTAAAAATTAAAACTAAGCCAAATTAAAAGAGATTGAGTTTAATTGGCTTAAAACATGGGTAAACAAAATAAACAAAAATCAATTGGAAGCATTCTTGGCAACTCCTTTGCCCTTAGCATCCATGATCTTTCTCAAGTCCGCATCATGCTTAAGCTTAACTTCCAATTCCTCTTCCTCTTCATGTTGCTTTTGAAGAGCACATTGCTTCTTATACTCCTCAATCCGATCTTCCATCAGCGAATAAAAAGCATGTGACTTCTCCTCGACTTGCTCTGGTGTTTCATCCCAAACAGCTTACATCTTAGCACACATCCGTAGAGATTTATTTGCAAGTTGGACATTGTATTCCTCATCTTGAGTTGGTTTAAGAGGGATAAAAGGAGGTGGATTAAAAGTAGCTTCTTGATCACTAGCCTTGTTGACAATGTGATTGAGAGTTAGCTCATCATAAGATGACGCTTCGCTATGATCAGTTTCAATAGAGGTGTCCTCCTCCTTTTTGCAAAATTCATGCAAATCAAGATATGGAGAAGATGAGAAAGGGGGAGTGAATTTCATACCCGAGTTTTGAACCCAAGTGTTCTTAGGAACCAAAGGCCAAGGAACATAGTCACGCTTCTTTAGATAAGCTTGCACACCCCTTTTGTAATTATCGATTTGGAGTTGCATGTGCTCACGACGCTCCAAGGTGCAAATATCATCAAGTATGTAGTAACTTTGGCTAGGTTCGTGAAAAGCATGGTACCAAGCTCAAATAGCGGTTCTTTGTGTAATGGTAGTCGCACGTTCAAGATGAGGTGGTGATTCGTGTGGTAGAGACATAGTGCGTGGGTGTGGGTCAGGAGCAAGTCTACGACTAGAGGACGAAGAAGCATGTCTACCCATGTTGAGAAAATAACTTGAAAACAAAAACTAAAATTCTAGCACACGAGAGAAAATAACAAAGCACACACAAAAAAAAATACTACACATATAGTGTTGTATATATAGCCATGCATACACAAAATCCTAATTACAAAAGGTAAAGAAAAACCAACACAAAGTAGGAATTTAATAAATCTAGCACAAAAGTCATAGGAAAATTCCTAAATATAATAGGAAAAGCTTTTAATCAAAGAAAACCAAGCAGTAGTAGGAAATACTTCCCTTAGAAACAATGATTTTCCATATTTCATAAATGCCCATGTGCCTTGATTGAAATTTCCTACATCAACAAAAGAAACCAAGATGAATAATATTTTATATATATATATATATATATATATATATATGATTTTATTATTATTATTCTTACTTTTTTTTGAAAATTAATAAGATATTTTTTTGTTTTTTTTAGAAATTAAAAATTTAAATACAAAATTAAGAAAATTTAATATTCAAATTTAAAATGGAAATTAAAATCAAAATAAAATTAAAAACCCTAAATTAAAACATTGAAAAACATTAATAAAGAAAATTTAATCTTAAAGTAAAAAAATAAATAGGCAGGAAATTAAAAAAATGTGGGTTGTCCTCCCCACGAGGGCTTCAGTTAACGTCTTGAGCTAAATGTAATGATGCATCAATTGCTTTGAAGAAGAGCTGGTGCGATGTAATAAGCTTTCAAAAATTGCCCATTGACAAAAAAATGGACGTTTCTCATCACCTATAATTTCAAATGCTCCATTTTCGAACACCTTTGTGATTGTGAAAGGTCCAGACCACCGAGACCGTAATTTTCCTGGAAAGAGCTTGTATCTCAAATTAAATAATAAAACTTGTTGCCCAACATGGAAGTCCTTCCTAATCACATTTTTATCATGCCATGCCTTAGTTCATTCTTTGTAAAGCCGAGAACTTTCATAAGATTCACGGTAAATTTCATTCAATTTGGCTAAATCGAACAACCATTTTTCACTCGCCATTTTTAAATCAAAATTCAACTTCTTTATGGCCCAAAGTGCATAATGCTCTAATTCAACAGGAAAATGACATGATTTCCTATAAACAAGGCTATAGGAAGACATACCAATTGGAGTTTTGAAAGTGGTGCGGTATGTCCACAAAGCATCATCAAGCTTGATAGACCAATCCTTGAATGAAGAATTTACTATATTTTGCAAGATTTGCTTAATCTCCTTATTCGAAACCTCAACTTGGCCACTAGATTGGGGATGATAAGGGTCCCCATCTTGAACTTACACCCATATTTCTCCAACAAGGATCTAAATTGATGATTTTGAAAATGACTCCATTATCACTCAAAATCACCCTAGGAACTCCAAACCTTGAAAAGATGTGTTTCTTAACAAACTTCACAATATCTTTCCCCTTATTGGTAGGAAGAGCAATGACTTCTACCAACTTAGAGATATAATCAACCACCATAAGAATGTATTAGTTTCCAAAGGAAGATGGGAACGAACCCATAAAATCAAGTACCCAAACATCAAATATCTCGACCTCCAAAATTGCCTTTTGTAACATCTCATTTCTCTTTCCAATATTACTAATTCATTGGCATTTATCACAAGTAGCAACAAAAGCTCTTGTATCCTTGAACATAGTCAACCAATAAAACCCACATTGTAAAATTTTGGCGATCGTGAGCTCTGCACTATGATGACCACCAGCTGGTTCTGAATGGCAATGCTGGACGACGCTTGAAACTTCCGCTTCTGGAACACAATGTCGAATAATGCCATTTGGACATCATTTGAATAGCAGAGGATCACCCCACAAGAAATCCTTCAAAGAAGCAAAGAAACGCTTCTTTTGCTGCAAAGTATAATCATGAGGCAAGTTTTAGAACAAAGATAATTGACAATATCAACATACCAAGGGCAATTGATCTTATTCACATTCCATAAAGACTGATCAGGAAACAATTCATTAATGGGTAAAGTTTCTTCCCTTTCCGAATGCATTCAAGACAAGTGATCAGCCATTGTATTCTCAATTCCCTTCTTGTCCTTGATTTCCAGGTCAAATTTTTATAGTAAAAGGATCCATCGAATCAATCTCGACTTTGCATCTTTCTTTGCCATTAAATACTTCAATGCCGAGTAATCGGTAAAGATAATTGTCTTGGACGTACAAGATAATACCGAAATTTATCAAAAGCATAGACAATGGCTAATAATTCTTTTCCAGTAGTTGCATAATTAATTTGAGCATCATTAAACAATTTACTAGCATAATAAATAACATGCAACTTCCCTTCTTTGCGGTTCCCCAATATGGCACCAATGGTGTACTCACTTGCATCGCATATAAACTCAAATGGCAAATTCCAATTAGATGAAGTAATGATAGGTGCGGAAATCAACTCCTTCTTCAATGTTTCAAAAGCCTTGATGCACTCCTTATCCATCTGGAAAGGGACATCCTTTCCTGATAAAGCACACAAGGGTCGGGTAAATTTAGAAAAATCCTTGATGAACCTTCTATAAAAACCTGCATGACCAAGGAAACTTCTAATGTCTTTCACCAAAATAGGAACGGAAAGCTTTTCAATAGCTTCAATCTTTGCACGATCAACCTCAATTCCCTTTTTCAGAAATCTTGTGTCCCAATACAATGCCTTCACGAACCATGAAGTAGCATTTTTTCCAATTCAAGGCTAGATTAGCTTCCTCACACCTTGCTAAGACAGGCTCCAAATTTACCAAGCATGCATCATATGAATTACTAATGACACTAAAGTCATCCATAAAGATTTCAATAATACCCTCCACCATGTCAGAAAAAATAGCCATCATGCATCATTGGAAAGTGGCTAGAGCATTACATAGTCCAAATGGCATACGTTGAAATGCAAAAGTACCATAAGGACATGTGAAAGTGGTCTTCTCTTAATCCAAGGGGTCAATTGTAATTTGGTTGTAGCCAGAATAACCATCTAAAAAGCAATAGAACTTGTAACCCACCAAACGCTCCAACATTTGATCAATAAATGGCAAGGGAAAATGATCCTCATGAGTTGTAGAGTTGAGCTTCCTATAATCAATGCACACACGCCAATCATTAACAGTTCGCATGGCAATCACCTCATTCTTCTCATTAGTGGCCACGGTCATGCCTCCTTTCTTTGGAACCACTTGGACTGGACTAACCCAATTGTTATTCAAAATTGCATAAATAATTCTGACATCAGGTAGCTTAATCACCTCGACTTCCACTACTTCTTTCATATTTGGATTGAGACACCTTTGAGGTTGAACCGTTGGCTCATGTTCTAGCTCCATGAGAATCTTGTGAGTACAAAAAGCAGGGTTAATGCCTTTTATATCTCCTAATGATCAAGACAAAACTTTCAGTTACTTCCATAATAGCTTAATGACCTTCTCTTCTTCAATCTTTGTCAAAACAGACCACACAATGATTGGCCAGGTCTCCTCTTTATCTAGAAACAAGTACTTCAAATGTGAAGGCAAAGGAGCAAGTTCCAGCTTGGGGAGTAGTGCAGGCTTATCATCCTTGGGTGGTCAATCAAGAGGTTCATACATCTCCCTATGAACAAATCCTCGCCCTTCTAAATATTGAGCTTGAGCCTTAAGCTCCTCATCCTCATGCTGCAAGTTAGAACTCAATCGCAAACAAGTTTCTAGATGATCGTTAGACATTTCCTTGACACATTGCAATTCTGATAACGGATCTACCACATCAATCATGAAACAAGCATCTAAATCTTCTATAGAATCAAAATGTCTAACAGATTTTAACACATCAAACTCCTCTTTAGCTTCTCCTAATTGTAAAGTTAATTTACCATTTTTCACATCAATTAAAGCACTAGCAGTAGCTAAGAAGGGATGTCCTAGAATAATAGGCACATATATATTCTCACCAATATCCATAACTAAGAAATCAATAGGAAATATAAAATTTACCGACTTTAACCAAAACATCCTCAATGATTCCTTCAAGATATTTCACCGATCCATCGGTGAGTTGTAATGACACCCTTGTTGGCTTCAAATCACCAATCTCCAAAGTTCTAAATAAAGATAAGGGCATCAAGTTAATGCTAGCACCTAAATCATACAAACATTTATCAATAATAAAAGAACCAATATTGCAAGGAATCATAAAACTCCCTGGGTCTTTAATCATTATTGGTAGCTTAGAGTGATTCTGAATAATGGCACTGCATTCTTCAATCAAAGCTATAGTAGCTTTCTCCTCCAACTTTTTCTTCTTACTCATAATCTCCTTCAAATACTTTGCATAGGAAGGTATTTGAGCAATGGCTTCAGTAAATGGAATGTTGATTTGGATCTTCTTGAACATCTCCAAGAACTTGTTAAAATTCTCCTCATCATTCCTCTCTTTTAACCTTTAGGGAAAAGGAATCGATGGCACAATAGGATAGACTACCGGCTCATCTTTCTTAGGTTAATTGCTTTGTTCACCTTGCTCATCACCTTGCTCAGTTGTTTGTTCTTGATCCTTGCTCTCCTCATCCCTCCTCTTTGCTTGTGGTTCGTCCAACAATTTTCCACTCCTCAATTGAATAGCCATTGTCGTCACTTTTGGATTAATAACCGTGTTGCTAGGTAAAGACCGTTGAGGTCTTTCTTGTAATTGCTTGGCAAGTTATCCAATTTGTCACTCTAGATTCTGGATGGCGACTCCTTGTTGCTTCATAATGGTGTCTTGATTCATCATATATTTAAGCACCATATCTTCAAAAGAAGGCTTGGCTTTTGTTGAGGAGGTTATTGCACTTGTTATTGAGGTGGCATTTATTGATGTGGAGGTTGATATGGTTGCCTTGGTGGAAACCCAGGGGCTCCTTATTGAGGTTGACTAGGCTGATTTGAATCCTTCCAAGTAAAGTTTGGGTGGTTGCACCAACTCAAATTATAAGTATTAGAATATGGGTCATTTTAGGGTGGACGGTTCCCATAACTGTCCACATAATTCGCCTCCTCTCCATTTTGATTTCCATCATAAGTGAAATTACCAGATGCATACCCAATTTGACCATAAAAGTAGCAAGCTTCATTGGTAGGAGGATTAGAGTGACTTGGATCTATAGCCAACAAAATTTTCACATGCTTGGTGAGGTCAACGACATGGTTGAGCACTACAGAAAATGGCTGATCACCAGAATGATTCCTCTTATTCCTACCAGCTTATTTGTTAGTTAGTAAAAAGCATCTTAAAGGTATCCCACATCTCCTCAGAAGTTTTCTTACCCATACCAATACTGAGATGAGTATCCACCAAATTCTTCCCATTATCACATAACCCATCATAAAAGAATGTCACCAATAGATTAGTGGGGTATTGATGATGTGGGCATTGAGTGAGACAGCCTTGAAATCTGTCCCAAGCTTCATGGAAAAGTTCACTAAAATTTTGATAAAAAGTACTAATTTTGGTTTGGAGCTCTGTAGTCTTGCCTTGTGAATAGTATTTACTAATGAACTTTTTGTGTACATCATCCCAGGTCCATATAGAACCTTCAAGCAAGTTCATGAACCAGGTTATGGCTCGATCCTTCAATGAAAGAGGAATACATCACATTCACAGCTCGAGTTCTAAAACGCCATTTGATGGAAAAGTTGCAATAACGCTGCAGAATTCCCTCATAAAAGCTAATGCATCCTTGGATGGTAAACTATGGAAGTGTAGAATCATGTTAAATTGAAGAGTATTCAAGTTATAATTCCATGCAGCAGCACTTAGAATAATGCACGAAAGGGATGCACTAATAACAGTCATTGAATATCATGAAGATAGGCCCTATTATCACCATTCCCTTGTTGTGGATGTTGTGGATGCCCTTGTAGTGGAACAAACCCATGTTGTCGCCCATCTTGCTATGGAGGACGTTGGACATTCATAATGAGGAGTAGCGGGTCAACAACTACTATGACTGGTGGATTAGAAACTCCATTGTTACCATTATTTCCATTGTTTCCACCTTTGTTGTTTGCACCTTCCACTTCTGGTACAAAATCCTGTGGTAACCCGAAGGGTGGATCATCTGAATTCCTCAACTGACTCATCTCAAACAATTCAACTTCCTTTTCAGTTCCATTACCTAACCTCCTTCGGTGAGTTACTGAACAATTAGCTCGGCACGTGCGTTCTATCTCAGGATTCAAAGGTTTTAACTCTAGTGAATCAAATTTCTTTAATTAATTTTGAGTTATCATGCACTACCTGAAAGAATCAAACACAAATCACAAATTCAACAAACTAAAAGAGAAGAGAAAAGAAAATAAACTAAAATACAATACGTAATCGAAAAATAATTAATTTCGTTGTCCCCGGCAATGACGCCAAAAACGTGACAACTCCCGCAAGTATACAGAATAGTTGTAGTAATAAACTGGAAGTAAAGGTCGATCCATAGGGACAAATCACATAAAAATCAATTTTTTGATTAAAAAGACAATATGCAAGAAAAATAAAATGAATACCCTTGAATTGATTTTTGAATAATTGAAAATTAGTTAATAAATTAAACTAAATTCAACAACTAATTTAAAAGCAAGAAAAAATAATTAAAAGCTAAAAAAATTAATTTTGATAAATAAAACTCAATGGAAACAAACAATAGAGCTCAGGATTTCATCCAGAGGGGTAATTTAATTACTAATTAAAAATTCATTAAAGCAAGACTTTTTGAAAATATTTTAATCCTCCGTCAAGGTAGAAAAACATATTTAACTGAACCAACTATGCTAATCCGTTGATGCACACTAATTTAAATAATTAAATCCTTTAAGCAAATCTTTAATTCAAGTTTAGGTTAATTGCCATGTCCGTATTAATATCTAAACAAGGTCAATTTTCAAATCCGGTTTATAACAATCCATCAATTAAATAATAAATCCTAACAAACATAAAACTAGGTGGCCAATCAAGAATTATGTTAAATAAGCTCTTGAAAATTGAATTAAATGAAACAGACAAGAAAAACTACTATAAAATAGTTAATCAAAACATTAATAATTAAATTACCCCTTACTAGACTACATCCTTCACTCTAGTAGGAAAATTAGTTACTAAACATAATTAAAATCAACAAACAAATAATTAAAACCAACAAATAAACAATAAACATGATAAAAATAATATAAATAGATTAAAGTAGAATCAACGTAGTCTCAATTGGATGAATACAACTTCAATTCTTCACAAATTATGGAGAAAACACCGTAAAAAATCTTAAAATCAAGAAATTCTAAGATAAAACTAAAATCTAACTCTAGAAGAAAAAATAAAAATAAGCTAAAAAGGTGGCTAATGATTAAAAACAAGATTATATATATTGTTCCAATTAAACACCCTAAGAATACCCTAAAAAACCATGAAAATATGACCAAAAATAACCAAAGAAATTGCCCAAAAACCATTAAAAAATAGGCTGAACCACCTCCGACCAGACTTGAATCAGTCTGGCTCATGATCTGGTCAGGCGTCCTCTGCGTCTGGTTTACTGTGTGCTAACTGAACCAGACCTGGGTTTGTCTGATATGTGTCTAGTTTCGGTCTGGTCATGTTCTGCCCATCCTTGTACGTGTTGTTCCTCTGAACTAGACCTGAACCAGTCTGGTTTACAGTTTGGTTTGGGGTTGTTTCTCCTCTCTTTGAACCGAGTATGGCAGAGTTGAAATAAGATCTGGTTTGGCTTGGTCAACAGTCTGGTTTTAACTTTTACCAACCAGTTTGAAGCCTATCTAACTCCGAATTCGTCTCAATTTGATCCTACATGCTCCGAACACCGTAAATTAAATAATTTTAATAAAATGAATGCTAAATTAACTCAAAAACATGGGGAAATTAATTAAAATCCTATTGATTTATATAAATAAAAACTTATCACTTTGGAAAGTCATGGATTGATGATGATGTAGCTTGAAGGTAAGATGGATGTTTCTCATTTCCTAATTGTTGAATTGGACTAGCCTCTGCTTCTTTTGAACTTTGTTGAGGAGCAATCACCATTTGTAAGTAGTTTTGACTTGCTCCACTTGATTCTTCTTGGTCCTTGGTCAAGTCAAGTCCATTCATAGCACCAGCAAAATCATCAAAGACATCCTTTCCGGATCAAGTGTGTTGGACTCATCAAACACCGCATCCACGGACTCTTCTACAACTAAGGATCTCTAGTTAAAGACTCTATAAGCTTTGCTAGTGAGAGCATATCCAAGAAAAACTCCTTCATTGGTTTTGGAATCAAATGGCCTAAGGTTGTCCTTGGTGTTTAATATAAAGCATTTGCAACCGAATACTCAAAAGTAGGAAATTTTGAGTTTTCTTCCCGCCCAAAGCTCATAAGAAGTTTTGTTTGTCAAAGGTCATTTTAAACACCTTTTGCAATATAACAAGTAGTGTTAATGGCTTCGACCCAAAAGTAAAGAGGCAAATTGTACTATTAGAGCATTGTTCTCGCCATTTTCCACCAAAAGCATGTAGCTCCCTCTGGACCTTTTAGAATGTTAAAATTGCATGTAAAATGACTTTATAATGCATATTTGGTAATCAAAGTAGGGTAAATTTGGTTAGAAACATGGTTGTGTTGCTTGATGTTATGTTGTTATAACCTTTACATGTAAAATGGCTTTAATAATAACTTGATAATGTAAAATACCGGATATAGTGCTAGGCTCCCTGTGCCGGGGCAGTGGATTAGTCTGGTCAAACGTTAAATGGGGGCTAGGATACCACTGTTGGGAAACACCTATAAAAAAAAAATAATAAACCTTGTTTATTAATAGAAACCCACTTTTGGCATGTTTTATTATAAAACGTAAGAAATCAATACTTGTTTTATATATCGCTGTTAGTGGAAATGAAGGTAGATATAATCCTATAAGTGACATGTAAATAATCACACCCTAAGAATGCATAAGCCTGATTCTAGAATTTTCTAAGGTCAATGCGTCTTTTGCATTTTTAGAGGAATCGAGCCACACACCAATAAGATGTTCACAATGCTAGTTCGGGTGGTGACTCCCACTATAGATCCTACCACCTTAAAGGTGTAGTGCCACAGTTGCCAATCGCACTGGGACTCTGAGAAAACCCCCTCCTTGTCTACAGCCACCCCATAAATGTAATTTGTTAGGTTTTAGGCATTATTTGAAAGGATCCCCTTTGACCTTAGGTCATTATAGAGGATTATTCAATCTAATAGGTAAAGTGCAAGATCGGCTTTTAAGTTAGGTAAGGGTTTTTACTGCATGAATTGCTTAATACGGGTTTGTTCGGGTAGGCATGCTAGTAAGAGTTAGGTGCTTTATTCATCCATCTAGAACCTTTAGTGCCTCAGTCAGATTTTAGGTTGGTTTTCCCCTTCTATCATTTTCCAGGTGTTACACAGCCGTGCACCTCTTTGCAGAGCCATGCAACACCAATTTTCTACATGTCATTGTTGCCCTAAAATAGATCAAATCTTAAAAGGTACTTCTAATTAGTGGTTATTTTCAATTGTTGTTACTTGCTTTTAGTTTACTTTATTTGTTTATTAAATTTTGCATTTATTTCCTTCCTTTTGAAATCTGTCTCCTAAATAATTTTTATTTATTCAAAGCTAGTACATATTTGAAAACCTAAATCCGTGTGAACGATACTCTTTATCTATACTACTTGCGATCTGTGCATTTACGGATGTTGGCCAATCATTTTTCTATATATAAAACATAAAGAAGGTAAATCATTTGATGAACATAAATTTAATTTTTAATCAAGTGAAAAAAAAACTTATGGGTAACGATTTTCACACTCCTTTTATTGATAAATGCACTCTTATTAATATTAATTGACTTACATATCTTCAAAATTTTATTCTATTTAATTTAACTTTGCAATAAAGGCAAGAAGTAAAGACATAATTGGATAAAAGATTATATGTCTAGATTTATTTATATATTTACTTTTTTTTTTAGATTTTAAAATTCAAAATTACTTAAGCTTGTAATTTAGCCCTTATATTTATAATTTCTATGAAAACCATTACTTGCGTTCTATTTTTTACCCTAATCAACATTCTTATTTTTGTTTCTCAATTTAATACTTAAATGGTTTGTTATTTTGATTATTGAATATTTAAATCATTGAAAAATTCATAAATAAACTACGGGAAGAAAAATTTATTTGAATAAATATATAATTGATATATCATATATAATATTTAAATAAGAAAAAATAATTTAAATATTTAGACTTGTTCTTTTTCTTGTTCTTGAAATATAGTTTATCTTTAAAAAAAAAAGAAGTTTCATGAATAAACTTTTTATAATTAATTCAATGTATGAGATGAGTTTAAGAATAATATTTTTTAAATTAATTGTTAGAAATAAACAGAGATATAAAAATTTTAAACCAAAAAAAATAAATTTGGAGGGGGTGTGTGTGTATAATAAGTGGTAGAAATGGACATAAATATACATAATAAATTTCTATTAAATATACATATATAAAATAAAAAATTTATACAACTTCAATTGTGTTAAAATAGTTTTAACTCTGGAAGAGTTAAATTGAAATTTAATTACAATTATGTTATTGTTAAGAAAATTGTGTTATAAAATATGTTTAAAATAAATTAAAAAGACCGAGGTTACTAGTGGAGATTTGGACGGAAAAGAAAAAAAGAGGACGCCCACAAATGTTCTTGTGATATTATAAAAAAAGGTAAAATATAAAAATTTATGTAATTTTGAATTTTAAAATCTAAAAAGGATAATAGAGAAATAACTCTCTACATTTTAATTTTGGCCTAATTGCAAAAATATGCATGACCTTTAGCGTGTTTTGCATTTTTATCAAAACCTTTCAATTTTGGCAATTGTATACATGAACTTTTTAAATTTTGCAGTATTATGCACTGACGTGTTTTCCGTCAATTGTCTCATCAAAACGACATAGTTTTGACCATCAAAACGACACCGTTTTGACCACCTGAGATTGTACATGTTATCAAATCTCTGACGGAAAACACGTCGGTGCATAAAATTACAAAATTAAAAAAGTTCATGCATACAATTGCCAAAATTGAAAGGTTTTGATAAAAATACAAAACGCACTAAAGATCATGCATATTTTTGCAATTAAGCCTTTAATGTTTTACCTATATTATTGTTATTTATTTCCTTTCTTATGACATTTAATTGAATAAAGTAAATTTTAAAGATAATTTAGTCGATTACTAGTAAATGGGAACGCATTTATCAATACAAAGAGTTTGAAAATCATCACGGGAAACTTAAAACTTAAAACTTAAAAGACAAAATCATTATTTTTTTATGGATAAATTTCTTCACCTAGAATTTAACTATCTAGAAACTATCTAGAATGCATTAATTCTCTAATTAACACTTAATTACAAGAATAAAAAGACTATATTATCCTTCCTTACATTTTTCATGGGTTTCTAAACATTCATTTAATACTCCCTCCTATCAATTTTACTTGTCTCTTTTCGTGAAATACTAAAGTATTTTTACTTGTCATTTTGTGTTTCCAATGCAATATTAAACTAATTTTCCCACTTTCACTCTTGTAATAAATATGAAAGAGAAAATTCCATAACTGCTGTTTATATAGTTAATAAGGGTATAAGAGTCTTTTTCATAGTGTATCAATCGTTTTCTTAATTTGTGTGTTTTATGTAAAGGCGACAGGTAAAAATGACTGGAGGGAGTATTCTTTAAGAACCACTACACAACATTAAATATAGGGGTCCTGATTTTTTTCACTCCTTGAAATAAATGCACTTTAATGTTTTTATCAATTGACATGCATTCCTAATATCTTTGTTCTGGTATTGATGGCTTTGAAAGAAAGAACAAAACGTAATAAACCCCCACTAATACTTGCAATTTTTAAAAAATATTTATTTTTTTAGTTTTCATTTTAATTTATTTTTAGCTGATATATACTGAAATCCCTATGGCAACCAAGAGGGGGGATGAATTGGTTGTTTAACAAAAACAAAATCAAAATGCTCAATTAAAATAGCCGAAGCAATTCAATTACTTAAATGTAATAACAAAAAAACTAATTGAATTTCAAATCAAAGATAATTGATCAAACAAGTAAAGCAAGCAAATAAACAATCAAACTCATTCAATATGAAAATGTAAATAGAGTAGGGAGAAGAAAATCAAACACAAAATTTATAATGGTTTGGCCAACTCCATGCCTACGCCTATTCCTCAAGCTCTACTTGAGATTTCCACTAACTTTGATCCTTTTGAGGGTTCAAGATCAAAACTAAAGTGTTTTCTTTGGCTAGCACATAACCTTTACAATGTGTTTTGATGGCTAACACAAAACCTAAACAAGTGTTTATGGCTAACACTTAAACCTTAACAAAGTGTTTTCACAAGGCAAACACACAACCTTTACAATGTGTTTTAATGGCTAACACAAAATCTAAACAAGTGTTTATGGCTAACACTCAAAACCCGAAACCCAAGTGTTTTCAAGGTGCACACTTAAACCTTTCCTTGTGTTTTAATATCTCTCACACAGCACACAACAAAGTGAAAATTATAAGAAGAAGAATGGAGGTTTTTGCTCACTATTACAATATAAACTCTCAAATAATTTATGAATATTGTGACTCTTAATTGTTATTTTTTCTTTTAAGATCTTGTGTATATTTTGATACCTCAAATACCTCATTTTATAGGCAGGAAATCAGAAATGGCCGTTCTTAATCAACCAAGAAATTCAAACATGATTGGTGAGACTCCATTCTTCAAAGCTACCAGCTTGCTTGACAAATGGGCATATCTACTTCAAAATTCAATAACTCTGGCTATCCTCATTGAAAAATTATGATTCTTTTTTTGTAAGAAACTAAATATCCATACCTTTTCAATAATATATAGCTCATTTCTGGAAGTTTGTAGATTGCTTGCAATAATGAAAACAATGGACACCTAAAACATGCGACTTTCAGTTGGAGTGGTCTATATTCAAACCTGAATATCTCCTTGTAGAAAATCCAAAATGGTTCACTGCTTCTTGTATTAAAAAGTAGACTTCCAGGGCTACAATGCCACCAATTTTCACTTTTAAAGGTTTTTTCTATAACTTTTGACATAATTTTGAATATAACCTATGTGTGCAATCCCTTGTCTGTCATCATGACCATAAATCACTCAAAATTCGTATCTTTAATTTTTCAACTCCAAAAATTCAATTAAAAAATTTTCTAAACACTAGGCATATTGGGCTTTTGATCCATATATAATTTGTAAAATGATTATTGCCCAATTAGTGCAGTTTATTCATATAATACAGCCCATCCGAATTTAACACTGCACATTCT
This sequence comes from Bocquillonia castaneifolia, assembly GCA_948193215.1. Taxonomy (NCBI): domain Eukaryota; kingdom Viridiplantae; phylum Streptophyta; class Magnoliopsida; order Malpighiales; family Euphorbiaceae; genus Bocquillonia; species Bocquillonia castaneifolia. The sequence goes on along the minus strand of CANYLF010516417.1, from coordinate 1,002 downwards.
GTTTTCCTTAAGTCCTAAACTTCCAATAAAACATGTCTAATGTGCAAAAATTGTAGGTTCAATTAGCACATGAAATATTTTATCTTTTTACTCCATGTCTTTAACTTTTAAATCAAAAATTTTCACCAATTAACCCAAGTGTTTTATTGAGGTTTACACTTGAACCTATCCACCTAAGCTAAACACCATTGCCCCAAGTGTTTTACTAAAGTTAACACTTAAACCTATCCACCTAAGCTAAAACACCATTAACCCAAGCAAGGCATCTTTCTCTTTGGAGGCTAACGAAGGCCTTTTAGGGGTAACCCGAGCATTTATACCAAATGAAGATTTTGGTCTAATGCTCAGGTCATAAGCTTCTAAGCTCCAATCCTACATCATCTCAGCTTCATTGAGTGCCCATATGCATATCAGAACGTTGAAAGATGTTAGCACTAGAAATAAGAGATTAAACAACAAACTTTAAATGAAAAGGAATACAAATAAGTTGATCTTAGCCTGATGAATGGATGCTTGATGGATGGCTGGGGGCCCTCGGTTGATGAGGATTACTGCTTTGGGTAAGAGTAAGCTAGATTAAAGAGAGTCTCCTTGTCCAAAAACTCAATGAAAGAACCGAAGACAAATAGGAGGTGGTGTAGACAAAGAGGGGTTTCCTCAGTAGTCCCAGCCTGACTGACGACTACGACACTGTGTGTTTAGCATGAGGGAGCTAATAGTGAGTCACCACCTAAACCAACATCAGGAATATCTTACATGGTGTACGTCTCGATTCCCCTAAGAATGCAAAGACACATTGACCCCAGAGATTCTATGATCGGACTACTGCAATCTTAAGGCGTGATTCTTGCTAGCCACTTCTAGAATTATTATAACCTTCATTTCCTCTATGGCAGTTATATCAAAGTAATAAAACAAAGAAAATCTTACATTTTACATGCATTATAAATTTATAAAAGGCCAGTTTCTATTATTAACAAACAAGATTCATTTTAACAAATT
>CANYLF010515960.1:0-10681 GCA_948193215.1 Bocquillonia castaneifolia | reverse complement strand
TAATAATAATTCAAAATTTTTTAAGAAATTCGGCAGTAGTAGAAGTATATAATAATAATAATAATAAGCATTTTACATGTTAACTCTAACATAAATTATGGTAATCGACAAAAAATAGTTTGGTAATTGTATCTTATCTCTGAATGATTGTTTGATAATAATTACTTCTAACTATTAAATAATAATTCACGGCTGCAGTAGTAGAAGTATATAATAATAATAATAATAAGCATTTTACATGCTAACACTAACATAAATTATGGTAATCGACAAAAAATAGTTTGGTAATTGTTTCTTATCTCTAAATGATTGTTTGATAATAATTACTTCTACACTGTTAAATAATAATTCACGGTAATTAAAATGAAAAAAAACAACTATCTTATAGGAGATTTAAATATAGAGAATAAGAAAATAAAAAAGATATGATAACAATAAATAAAAATATAGAAATAGGACTGAGTGAGAAAATGAGAAAATGTAGAAGAAAATGTAGAAGATGTCACTTAATTATTATCTGATAGTTTATTATTAATAAATTAAAACATATAAATGTATGAAGTAAATGAGAAAATGTAAGATGTAATTTTTTTTGGGGAATTAAATAAATTCATACGGAGTGCCACATGGCAAGTTCCTGGATAGTCTATTTTCTGGGCTTCCTTTATATATATATATAGATTGTGAGTTTGGATCACAAAGAGGTAGGCTTTTGATTTGGAAAAGAATTTTAGTTTGAATAGGTGATTTTATGTAAAAAGAAAGAATGGATTTTTTTCAATTTTTATTTTGTTATATGTAAAATAAAGTAAAGAAGAAAAAGTAGGTCTAACTATTTTTGTAGAATAAAATAAAATCATCTAGGAGCGTTACGTGGCGAACTCCTGATGACCTTTTTTGAGGTTATATATATACTAGCCAGGTATCCACGCTTTGCGCGGTAAATAAAACATTATAAATATTAAGACCTAAAAATTTATTAAAATATTGTGCAAGTAAGAAAATTTTGTCAAAAATTAGGTCACACTATATATAAGCATTAAATCCTTAAGTATTCAAATATGTACACACACTATATATAATGAAAAGGCTAATTAACAACTATTTTGTCTAATAAGAACAATGAAAACTTTATCAAAAAGTTGGTCAACTTTTTGTAATTGACAAATAACTAATACTCATTTCCTATATATCTTATGTTCTCAATGTAAATTTCAGGACTATGAACCTAAGCTATTGGTATTTTTAAGCACATGATGATGATGATATAAATAAATAAATTTAGTGAGGAAAAGAAAAGTAAAAGCATACATTAATGATAAAAAAATTTCAATAGAGAAAAGAAAAGAAAAGTGAATATAAAGAAAACATAATACATTAAAAAAAATTATGTACCTTATTTAAGTTTTCTATTGATATGAAGACCAATATGTATAGTTTAATTTAACTTATGAGAATTTGAATTGAAATATTATACTTAGAAAAAAATTTCAACTCCATAATTATAATTAATATATTATAATAGATAATAGATAAGATTATAAGATAATAAATTTCGTGTTGCAATATTTTAACATTTTAGCGTAATAATTGCTCAAACAATAGACACAAATATCTTGTATTAAAAAATTAAAATAAATTCTATATAATTAAGAAAACAGTAGAAATAATCAAATTATTACCTTTTTTATTTTATTTATTGGTTCTCTTTTTAATTGTCCCTTGCATGGATGCAACTCGATCAAAGACTTCACTGTCAATTGCGTAAGTAACAAACTTATATCTATTAACAAAAGAATATCTAGGAATGGAAAACTGGACCCTACCCATGAGTACCTACCCAGACTTTACCCGGTCAAATATGGTAATACCCAGATTGACTGGGTAATGGATACGGGAAGTACCCATACCCAAAAAATATCACAGGGTACAGGTAGGGTATGAATAATATACTACCCTAGCTAAATTATTGGATTTTATCCATACCCATACCCATTACCCAAATATATATATATATATATATATATATATATATATATATATATATATATAAAATCTAGTTTATTACATAATACTTCAACATTTAGTGTTAAATTTATGTCTAATTATCAAAAAAATACCAAAACTTTTCAACTTTTAACAATTATATTACAAACTTTTAATAATTACATAGTAAACACTAATGTATCAATATTTTTCAAAAACACTCTGCTATCACTTTTTCGGTGAAAAATATTACTGTAACTTATTTTCAGTTAAAAAAAAATATAACTGTAATTTGTCAGAATTATTTTTTTAACTTTTAAAAGACAAACTGACTCAAATATTATATGTTAGTTATCTAAAAGAACTTAAATACACTTATTTATTTTCACTTATGTGCTCCAATTTTAAACAATAAGTTAAACATATACTTTTAAAAAAATAAAATTGTATATTCCGACTATTACAATTGATGCAGATATTTTATAAGTTGATACCCACGAGTTACCCATGGGTTACCCAAAACCCTATGTGTTTGGGTATGGGTAGGGTATAGATACAGGTATAATTTTATGATTTGGGTATAGATAAGGATATCATAGTATCCTACCCGTACCTTACCCTACCCATTGCCATTCCTAAGAATATCAATAACAAATTTAAATGAACAAATGCGGAGCCATATTGGCTTATTGATATGATATAGAGAAAATAGTTAGCTTGCACATACATCAATATACATATATATCTCAAATCAGGTGGATCATATATATACATGGTACATCTATCGATACTATGATCAACAGAAATTAATAAGTTAATGAAAATCATACAAAACTAAGCTAAATTTGAGATCTAAATATGTTGATTCTGCTGAACAATGTAGGTGAAAAAATAAAAACAAAAAAAGCTTGTACTCCTCAAAATTCAAACATTAAATAAGAAAAGAATAATATTTTAAAAATAAATAAGCCACGTACGTACCTTAAGCTTTCTAATGATGTATAAGTATATATAGAGAGTTTAATTTAACTTATTAGAGTTTGATTTAAAATATTATACTTAATTGTAATTGGAAAAGGAGATATGTATGTTATTGATAGATCCAGATTTGATCTATCAATAAATATCCAGGTTGATTGAATAACCTGCAAAAGAAATAGAGATCAGAATGGTATCGGACGTGGTGTCCAAATACCACTTCGATACTTAAGTCAGTAACCTATTTTATAATATATTTCAGTGATCTCTTAACTGTAAATTACGTACTTATTTATAGAGTTTTAGATATGAAAACTCTAGCTATCTGATAATTGTCGTGATTATCAGACAATTAATAAAATAATTATCTGTATCTGGTGAGACTTTATACAGGATAACTTTAGTATTTGAGCCTTGGGCCATAATATTATTATTGGACTCTTTATGCTGGACTATCATTATTCCCCCCCAAAAAGGGATCATAGTTATTTATGACTGTAAAAACTGATAATCTCTACATTGGAGACTCAAATTTATTCGTTCTCTTGAATCATTGATGCTAGCAACCACTAGCAGGCTTTCGTGAGAAGCTTAAGGGTCTCTATGTTTTCCTTTGCATTATTCTTAAGGAGGACTCCCGTTCACGGACTTGGACTACTTTGAACATGGATCCATTCGCAGTCCCATTTTCTTTTAAATATTGGGGTGTTTTTACTAAGTGTTATTTGAATCCTTTAGAGGTGATGAACTAAAAGATATGTGACTTAATAATTTGCTTAGCCTATGTGGCTTTAAAGGTTCACATATTGTGGAGGCGTTAGAATAATTTGCCTAGCCTTTAGAGGCTTTTTAGTGAGTCACCTTGAATGAAGGCGTTAGGTATTCTCAAGATCTCGTGTCTTGAGTGACCTGCCACTGAGTCAGGATTTAGACAATTCTTCTAGCCATGTGCCTTAAGTGATTTTACTCCTTTTTAGTCTTCGCTACTCATTTTTTTATACTAGTCTTTTAACTGTGTTTGCTTTTTCGAGACTAGTTCTTAGTCTCTTCGCTATTTATCAATGTTTTAGCCTTTATCAAGACTTTAGATTGGGTCCCTGATTTCTTTGCTATTGAGCTCGAATTATTTAGCTTGGGTCCTTGGACTCTTCGCTATAGAATATTTTGGATTTTGCACCATGAGGTTTACCATTAGGCTTTTCGCGATAGGGTGATCATATATGGTAAGCACTTTTTTTTAGAGGTCTGAGGACCTTGTCCTTAAAAGGGTCTTAAAAAATATAAAGATATTGCCCTTGAAAGGGCCATTTTTTAGAGGTCTGAGAACCTTGCCCTTAAAAGGGTCTTAAAATATATAAGGATATTGCCCTTGAAAGGGTCTTTTTTTTTTTAGAGGTCTGAGGACCTTCCCCTTAAGAGGGTCTTTAAAAAATATAATGATATTGCCCTTGAAAAGGTCTTTTCACCCCTTAATAAAGGTTGAAATTGATTTGCCTTAACCTAGTGGCCTTGGGCGATTAGCCCCTTAATGGAGGCATAGATATATTCACTTGGCTAGAGAGCCTTGCAATGATTAGCCCCTCAATAAAGGTTTGGTCAGTTTGCTTTGTTATATGTCTTAAGCGATTGTCCTCTGGGTGGAGGCTTAAACGGTTCGCTTGGCCTTTTGCCTTAAGCGATTCACCTTTATGTGAGGCTTTGACTTATATATTTTTTAAGGACTTATAATCATATATATTTTTGCAATGAAATGGTCTTTATCCTTTTGATATTAATTTGCATTACCCCTTTGAAGTTACTTAGGTATTTTTCAATTTCGTCTCTAGAGATAGGCTTTAGTGGCCTTATTTGGCCATTCATTACTAAGTTATTCGCCTATGGAGATAGGCTTTTGGGGGCCTTACTTGGCCATTCACCTTCCCTTAGGGTATTTAGTGGTCTTTCCTCTGACCATTTTCTCTTATAAAGCGTATTTGCTTTAAGGTGATGATTCGCTACTTATGAAGCATAGAATGTCTAATCGGTACTAGGTAGCATTGTTGGTGGTCTCTCATGGGACCGTTCACTACTTATGGAGCGTGAGGTAGTTATTCACCACTATGGTGGTCTCTTAGGACCATTCGCTACTTATGGAGCCTAGGGTGGCGAATGGTTTGCCTTAGGCAAGCATTAAAATGATTCACCTTAGGTAGTGGTGAAGGGTTTGCCTTAGGTAAGCATTAAAGTGATTCATCTTAGGTAGGCATTCAATTGACTCGCCTTGGGAAGTGGTGGAGGGGTTGATTTGTATGGCCTCAGGAGCCTTATATTTTTGCATATGTGATTCGCTAGCTTTGCACCTTTAGCAAATGATTTGGCCTTTGGGGCCTTGATTTTTGAATGACCTCCCAGCCTAATTGATCTGTCTTTTGAATTAGGCTTTCAAGGCTTTGTGCATTAGCTATCCAAATTTGGTTAAGTACATGGGGACCTTTCTTTTGTTTGGTTGATGTACGTGTCGCCCTTCTAATTATAGGGTCTTACATATTCGTAGTTGTAAGAATCAAACATATTAACTAGAAGAGGCCTAGCTTTAAATTGACCACCTTAGGACCTTGCCCTTAAGAGAACTTTGGCATCTGCTTGGGATGAGTGGTGCCCTTTATGGGTCTTTGATATCTTGGGATGAATTGTGCCCTTTGTAGTCTTTGACATCCGCTTGGGATGAGTGGTGCCCTTTGTGGGTCTTGTACTATAGTCATTTATCTGTTTTGAAACTTTTACATGAGCTTCTCTTTTGGAGACTAATGTGCCCTTCATTTTATAAATATAAATAATTTTTTGCAAATATGATGTGAGTGTAATGTGAAACAAATATAATTTGAAAGCTATTTAATCTTGTAAAACGTGCTACTTACGAGTAGCTTATTATATATATTCAATTATCAAGACTAGATATTATAATATCTTAACTATCTCTCTTTTCTTCCCCTGAAGAGAGGCTTTCACACTTTTAAGTGTGTCATAAAATAATCGCATGGGAATGACAACTTTTTGATAATTCTACTTGAACACATGCATTGTGCTTTATAAAATATATGGAAATTATATTTTGAATTTATCGAGTATAATTTCATATATTTAGAATATGTATATATAGAAAACATATCTGTGTAGTGCTGACTTCCCATCTTATCTAGCCATTAGCACGTGTTCCTCATCAAGCTATTGCAGGGAGAGCCATAGATCTTCCCGATGTTGCCTTTGGAAGTGAGGTTTTATATGTACTTGTGTATGTTTAGTATGGGCTTTGCCTTAGTGTAGAAGCTGAGATATTGCAGTTATATTTTTCCAGAGGAGGAGGCAGCATACTCCTAGCACGCCGCTACATATTATTTGTTGTACTCTAGTGACTGTTGATATTATCTCATCAAATGTAAGGATAGACGATCTGATATTCGACACACTTGTCGATATGTATTGAAAATAGTATTGAACTATTACAAAGAATGGAAACTTTGTCCTTGATAATATTGACACAATAATTATTTAAACATTGATCGTAAATAAATCATGAAAAATGTAACTTGAGAAATCTTAACCAACTCACCATGCCACCATATAGGAAGTGTAACATTTATGGTGCACCTTTAGAAAAGTAGTGGGCTTAGAACACTAATCGGAATCCCATATGAAATATAAACATTTAAAAATATTCAATGAGATAATTAACCAATGCCAAAGTTTAAAACTTTAAAGTAAAGCTCTAAGAGCTCTCTTATAAATTATCATCTTGTGATATATAGATAATACTCTTTAGGAACCACTGACCAAAAACAATTCATATTCACAACATTCAAAAACATGCAATTCATTTGAAAGAAATTTAGAAATAGATACTTAGCTGAACTAATTGGCGATTGGTAATGCCTAATCAAGGCGATCATCATATGCTTCATAAGAAATTGGTGAAGCTATTTCTCAAAGTCATCAAAACATCTTGCTCTTTTCAAACCGTAGGGTCAATTTGTTCACATGCGTTTAGAAATGAGATGCTTTGTTGAAAGGTATGATCCATCTTTCTCATTCATGTGCTTTCATATACTCGGCCAACATTATTGATAAAATATGTTGCGAGATAGCATGCCAGTGCTTTTAGCAAAGGAGGTGTTGTTGTAATAATCATTGATTTGATTAAAGTTGCACTTTCAATATTCTCATGGTAGTTGTTTTTGCTGTGCACCACGTACGTTTGAATTCAGGTTGTTCAATCATCTTTACCATTTTGGAGAGTTTATCCATAGCAACCAGTCAACTTGTCGAGGTGATGGATTCTGGTTCTCAATTCAGGTCTCTACTCTTTTTCTCCGGGTCTTTAAGCCTTGTTTAGCGGGTCTCTACAACACAAATTGGATAGTCAGAACACGACGAGACTGGGGGTTCCCGTTCGTACTCCGATGCTTAAGTCAGTGAATAAGACCAAGAGAATAGAAAATATGAGGGTTTAGGGTTTTAGGAGAATCGAATTACCTTTCTATATCCTTGTACTATTCTTTTTATAGTATGTTCAAGGAATCTAGAGTTTTGGGAGCACCTGCTTAGGTTTTACACGTGTCCCAGTGGTCCCCTATTCCCTTAGTCTTCTAGAAAGATACTATTTTTCTGTTATATAATACTGAGCCTGATTCTAGCCCAATATCTGCTACTCTATCAGTACTCCCCCCTCAAGTATGGGAAGTTATTTATGACTTCACTTCGGTTTATAAGCATTGGGTTTTTTTTTTGAACATCCGCATCTAACAGTAGCGACTTTCTACTATCTTGATTTTCTGGTTTCAGATTTGTCTTCAAATCAAAAAAAAATTTTGAGCTCCGCTAATTTTGACATCCGCTTATTTTGAGATCTGCGTGAGGAAGAGCTTTTTATTTTTAAATATTTGTGAGGGAGTTTTGAATTTCGAAAATATTTATTATTTTTTAGTCTTTTCGAATTTCTAGCGCCCTTACAATCTATCAGTTACTTTCCCATTTATGACGAGACGTGTCTCCTCTTTTCTCGTGATGATAACTTCTATTAATTAATTTATTACCGTTTCTCTTAGTAGGCTTTTCGTGTGCCAGTGACCTTTTAGTTATCTGTTTTTTCTTCCACCGTTGATTTTAATTTGATCATACGGTTTAACCTTTACTTTGACTCTTCATCTTTCTTATAAATTGTGTTTATTACCTTTACTTTTCCTTGATTTTTCTCTTCTTCTTTCTGTGCATTTTCTTTAGTCGCTTTTTGTTCGAGATTTTCCTTTGCTGGGTTTTTGTTGCTTTGCTTCTTAGAGTACTTCCAACTGAAAACATGTTCTTTTCTAATGGCTCTTATTGATTTACCTGATGAGTCTACAGAAAATATTGCTGGTTTTAATACCATGATGGCTACTCTGGCCAAAGAAAAGTCTGATTTTACTGATTTAAATCTTTATCATGATTTTATTCATCAATATCCCTTGCTTGTTGGTTATTCATATCATCGTTTTGATGCTGAACGCCGTGCTACTGATCATATAGGTAGTGATAGAGTAGGCCTAAGAGCCTAATAAAAGCCCAAAAGCAAAGCATACTAAACACTCTCACAGCTTTGCTAAGACACCTGGCAAGTCCCCAAGGCGACACGTCATACACAAGAACACTATAAATACCCAAAGATTCTACAAGTAAGGGATTCCAACTTCTAGCTCATTAATTACTACATTAAATACCTTCATTGACTTGAGCATCGGAGTGAGACCCGGGACAATTGTCTTGTCTGACCATTCTCTATTTGTGTAGGATTAACATAGGAGATCGACACAACCACAGCCCCTTGGGCCAACACAAACTACTACCTCGACCGCCACACACCTACCGGACTAGACCATAACCCAGATCCAGCCCAGCACAGTCCTGTCGGCTCTATCAGGTAGTAATAAGGTGATTGTCTGGGCTAGTCAGCTACAAGCTGGCCTGAGATTCCCTTTGGAACCTCTGTTAGTTCAAATTTTGAAATATAAAAATATTCCTCCGTCTCATTTTCACCCTAATTCGATTCGTAGTTTTCTAGGGTTTTTACATGTTCATGAACGGGCTGATGTTGAGCCAACTATAGATAGATTTTTGCAATACTTTAAACTGACTCGTCGTAAAAATGAGATGTTTGTTTCTACCTCTTGGCGAGGTTCTGCCTATCGCTTTTGGGATGGTAGTCCTTCCAAGGTTCACGATGTAAAAAATAGGTTTTTTATTGTCGAGCATGGAGATGCTTTTCAATTACTTCCTCGTGATTGGGTTGTGGGTGTCACCTCTGGTCATAAGAAACTTAAAAGGAAAGAGCGGCTTAAATTGCAATCTTTTGCTGCTCTTTGTTTTAAAAACATAATTTCCTTAGATGATCGCATCTCTAGTTACCTTTCTGAAAGGGCTTCTTCGAAGAAAAAGTCTAATAAAAAAGCCGCTAAGGCTCCTGTTGTCGATCAACTAGTTAGTGATGATGACCCTGAGATGGCTAGTCTGATAGCCGATATATATGATGTAGTAGAGTAGTCTTGAATTACCTATTAAGTGAGGAATGATATATATTTATAGGGACCCCTCACTAGGGTTCCGTAATGTCTTCTCATGATATTACTAAAATGCCCTGTGACTTTAGGCTACTCTATCACGAGGCAATCCTGATGTAAACATTTTGGTTGTGCAATTTGATGATCCGGCTTCTGGGTTTCACGAACCTTATGAAGCATCACTATCATTAATCGGCCATTAACCAGTCTCGTCAACCCTTCCAGAGTAAACGCCCTTCATGGCAACTCGGTGGTCCTCAAAACCTTGTCATGGTAGATGGTCTCTTGCATCGCTTCTCTTGAAGTCCTTCTTGGCATACTTATATGTCTCCAAGCTATTAAAAAACTTCTTAAGGGAATCTCTGAAACTTTGTTAAAACATTTTCTAGGATTTATGGATACTGTGAGCGAAGTGATATGCACTTTCCATGTTATTGTTTATGAGTCTTTGCTGTACTCAGTTTGGCTTCGTTTTCTTGAATTTATGGTCTGCAATTTCTGGCTTTTAGCAAACACAGGTTGAAGTTTCACAGTATTAAGCTGCCTTCTACGATTCATGTTGCCAACACATTATTAAGTATATGAATTCATGAGTACAAAGTTTAATATATATAATAAAGCCTTTCCGGATTCGATGCTCGTTGTTGTACCTGTTGGTTGCTAATATGCATTTAATCAACCAAGTAAATAAGAAAAGTGAGTTCTATAGAACTAGAAAGCATTTAACATGTGTCTGGTCCTTCTATCATTCTTAATAGAATAATTAAATTTTCTTTGCTCGTACTAATTTTTGATCAAGGGACTAAAATTATATTAAACTAGAAAACAAATGAGATATTAACTACTCATCGGCTATCACAATGGTCTGATCACTTGTAAAATATAACATGCTAAACAGAGGCATTAAGCATTCAGTGATATTCTACTATCAAATTAATCAGAAAAGGAGATATGATATTTGTTGTGGTGGTAAGCAACCTCTTGAATTGATAACGTCCAGTCTGATTTGTTTTTATCATGAATTATAAATCAACCTCTGCCTTCACTTATCATTTATCAATTGAAACGTCAAAAATAATATATCTTAGCTTTAACCTTGAACTTTCCAATATATAATAACAGTTTTGAACAAGTATAGCCCTCACATGATT
>CANYLF010515629.1:0-11555 GCA_948193215.1 Bocquillonia castaneifolia | reverse complement strand
CATGTTTGCAGATTGAAAAACAAAACAACAAGATATTTTAAAAGTAACTCTAAATAAAATAAAACAGATCTATAATAAATCGATGAACATTCATAATCTATATAGGCTCGACTCTGCGTACATAACTCCATTGTTAGCATCTTACCTAAATTTGATTGGCTCACTCTTACCTAAATTTGCAAATACCACAATCATATATTTATGGAACATGACTATTCCACAAACCCATTTTCCATGGAGAAAAGAAAAAGGAGTTGACAAACCCAATTAGGGTTTAGACGACGGATTGGAAAATTTGCAACCCATAAAAACAATTGACTCATTCTCATGTCTAGTTGGCATAAAATGATTGAATATCACTACAAGGCAAAAATCCATTAGCCAATAAAATGATCGCAATGACCATTAAGTGAAAACCCCCTCAAAAAAAAAAAAAAAGACCATTAAGTGAAAAACTGTAAGGTCATTAACTATTCCACCGACTTGACTCTCAAAGCACCAATGACATACACTTCACTGTATCAACTCCGGAATCAACGCGCATGATAGCAACCACCCATCAAAGGATAAAAACGTAATCTTCATCTATCTTTTTAGTCCATCCTTGTGAATACCCATTTCTTAAAGTGACACAAATCAGCATCCTTTCTTGCTAATTTTATTATTATGTAATTTGATTTGATTTGATGCCAAAACCTTGAATTCTCTATATCTCCGAAACTGTGTTTTGTCTAGTTTACCGTTTTGTTTAATAAAGATCCAATCTTTGGATTGTTCAGAGAGAAAGAAATTATGGGTGGAGAAGGCAAAGCAGATGCACAGTATGTGACGGCAAAGACTTCAGTTTGGTGGGATATAGAGAATTGTCAAGTGCCTAGAGATTGTGAGCCACATGCCATAGCTCAAAATATTAGCTCTGCTTTGGTCAAGATGAATTATTGTGGACCTGTTTCCATTTCTGCTTATGGAGATACTAATCGGATTCATTCAGCTGTTCAACAGGCTCTTTCTAGTACTGGCATCGCTCTTAATCATGTTCCTGCTGGTACTTTGACTTCTTCTTTTTTGTTTAATGGTCTGTTAGTTGATATCTATTTGTTGGGTTTGTGGATTTTGATGATTTTGTTGTGGAAAGTTTGGATCTTTGCTTTCTGGGTATCAATTGGTGTTGTGTTTCATTTTGTAATAGTTAGTAGCGACATATACCTTTTCTGATGTATGCTAGTGGTTATTTTGCAGAGAGAGAAAAAGGGTCAGGTTTTATGGTATGTAGTGACGAGGCCAAGCAAATGAAATGTTGCCCACTTTATCTTTAATTTATAGGAATCTCGCAAAATGACCTAGAACAACAGAATACGTTGTCACTTAGATGATTAGCATGGTTCTAACCATGTAAATTATTTAGCAAATTTATCTTATTACGCCATGTGATGCGAGTCCTACTTGACATAGCTTATTTCTTTGTCTAACTTAGTTGCTTTTTTTGTTTCTCTACTCTGTACAAGACCAAATAGAATTTCTTTGTTTGTCTAATATGGTTGTTTTTGTCTTCCTACTTTGTAGAACACCTAAAGATATATTTCTTATAGTCGATGATTTGTATGTTCAGGTGTCAAAGATGCCAGTGACAAAAAGATCCTTGTGGATATGTTGTTCTGGGCTGTGGATAATCCTGCACCGGCTAACTATTTGTTAATCTCTGGTGATAGAGACTTCTCTAATGCTCTTCATCAGTTACGAATGAGGAGATACAATATTCTTTTAGCACAGCCCCAACGAGCATCAGCACCCCTCCTTGCAGCTGCTAGGAGTGTATGGCTTTGGACAAGTCTTGTTGCTGGAGGACCGCCAGCGCCAGAGGGTGAATCACAACAACTCGGTAAGAATAGCTATACATCCACTTCAGACACATTACATATTCCAGTTTCTGATGCCATTCACTTAAAGCAACCATCTGATTTCTATTCTGAAAATCCCCATATGGGAAATCAGAGAACTCCTTCAATAAGTAAGCAGAAAAGCAAAACCAATCAAAGAAACTTGAGCCAAACAAATGGATCAAAAACATCAAGTCCTCTTGTTTGGACTCAAGAAGATCAGCCAAATTCAAATTCTTACCAACCCGGTTCTCATGTCCCAAAAGTTCCCCCAGGTGGACCTTCTCCAGATATCAATCCTGGAAATCCTAACTTTATTTGGAGTCATGTCACTAATGTTCATGGAAGTCATCAAAATCATTTTGCACAGCCATTAAGGTCAAATGCTTCAGTTATGCAACCTGATTTTGCAGCTGCTAGTATGTATCCACCTAATTTTAAAATCAATGCTCCTGTTTTGCCTCGTTGGACGAATGGCACTACCTCTATCTTAGCAGCACCTACTAATCTTCCTGGTAACAGTAACTTGAATATTTCGGGACATCCTACCAGCTTTCACAACCCTCCGACTGCTCAAAGACAAAAACACGATTCAAAGAAAAAAGCTCAAAAGTCTGTAAATTTAAATAATTCGCAAAATGGATATAAAACACAGAACAATCTATCAGGTAATCAAGAGATGCTGAACAATAGATACCCTGGTGGTCCAGAGTATCCACCATCATCTTCGTCTGCAACAGCCACTGATGTTTCTCCTGTTAAGGTTTGGGGGACTCCAGGATGCCCAAAACCTTCAGAATATGTCCAAGGCCTTATAGGAGTTATTTTACTTGCCTTGAACACCCTTAAAAGTGAGAAGATAATGCCAACTGAAGCAAATATAACTGATTGTATTCGATATGGAGATCCCAAACATCGCAATACTAACATTAAGAAGGCCCTTGAGAGTGCGGTTGAGCAGCAGTTGGTCATGAAGCAGAACTTAGGAGCTGTGCAAATGTATGTTGGTAAGAACGAGAAACTGTGGAAATGTGTGAACTCTATAGGTGGTAACCCTAAAGACTATCAAAAAGCGACATGGGATGAAGTTCAGAACTTTCTGGCATCCCCTGCTGGACGATCTGCAATTATGTCTTCTCAGTGCAGGTAAAGTGCATGCTTTGCTCTAACTCAGTTTGGCCTCCCCAGATGGAAAATTATTCAGTAATCTTTTTTGTTTAGTGCAATGTGCCTACAACTACCAATGAAGTATGTATTTACTAAATATACTTTGTTGGTGGTTGTACATGCATACTCATTACATACAACACGAGCTTACCGATTATGCACTTTCGAAAGTTTTTGCTCTAACTGTGAACATGATGTCAAACATTCCCTCTCATTTAATATACAGGTATGATGCTGCTACAATTTTAAAGAGTATGTGCTTGAAAGAACTTGCTTTGGGTAATGTACTTCAGATTGTGAACATGGTAATTTCCATAAAGAAATGGATTATTCATCATCAATCAGGATGGCAGCCACTTACCATTACTATTCCAGAGGCCAACAATGATTTAGGGTGGACATAGGTTCAATCGATGCTAATGTAAGGAAGAGGACCCTGTAGATGGTCAAAAGCACTAAAGATGGTGATGATTGGTTAAGAGTGCTTAGAATGAAAAAGCTCTTTTTCCTTAGAATTAGTGAGTTGGCAGTAATGGTATTAGTGATGGTGCAATTGCATAGGAATAGTTGATCTTCGTTTAGTTTCTTAATCCTGGTAAAGATCTTAAGCTTTATCTTGGGTGATATAGTTAAAGAAGTTATTGGACAACCTTGAACAGAAAATTATGCCGGCAAATTTCCAAGGTTGCATGGCTACTCATATTCAGTTTACATGCCTTTTGGATCTCGGGCTTATCCTTCAGTATGTAAGTATTGCAATGGTGGCCTCTAGTCCGTACTCTGTCCTCTTTTACATGTCCATGGTTTAACTGGGCTTCAATTATTAGAAATGTTTGATGCGCTTGTGTGCATGAGCATTCTAGGCATCAAATCAAGTGTTCTGCTCATTTGAATGGGGCACACCAGTGTGCTGAAAGAAAAAATGACTCATGGTGTATAATAGGAGAAATGCTTGTATAATTGGTTATATGGACCCCATGCATTCAACAATAGATCTGCGCATAATTTCATTATGTGTGTGGGTGCTGAATAGCAGCAGTCTTATATTCAGAGTGAAAAAATGCAGGATAAATTTATTTTCTTCACCATATGGAGTTGTTTTGCTAGTTATTTGACCATCCACTAGCCTTTCTGTGTTAAACTAAGGGGTATTAATTCATCATCTGTTACCTCAAACCATCAATGGAGTAACGCCCGCAACCAAACTGTACATGATGGAAATTTTGGACTTAGAAAAATTGGTTATATCCTACAGGAAGAAGACGGAAGCTTGACTAGTTAACGGAAACAAAAGATGGTTGTTCTTATGAATTAGACTGCAATAATATATGGCACATGTGTAATCTATAGAGTTGGGAACTTAATGCTGGAAGATAGTGCAGCCCCAACAAGAAGAATCATTTCAGTGGAAGAAATACAGTGAAAATGAGAAACTCAACAGCAAAATGAGGCCTTGTGCTGCAGAGATTAGATATCAGTATCTTGGTCTAAGTTGGAATAATTTGGTCATTGAGAATGTAATGTTCTTGTAACTTTGGTGGATTTTTCTTTTTCCCGTTTGATTTCGTTTATCATAAAGATGTATAAATTTCTCCTGCTTCAGTCCAAGTGTGTGTGAATGAGGATTTTGTCACTACTTTAGTGTATATCTACCCTGCAAACTGTGTCTGCAATTTCTCATGTATACTGGTATAAAAGGCAATATACAAGCACTTATTTTCATCCCAAGTTATTTGCTCTTTGTAAGAGTTGGTATTTGTTCTTCCTCTCAGGAGAGTATAAGAGTGCAGATCATATTATACTCTTTTTGCTTGGTACTGCTAATTTTTCTGTGTCTACGAGTGAAGCAATGTGCAGATAATATTATGGAATTCTAATCGAAGTCTCCTCGCAAGAAGAGACTTTCGTTGAATGAATTCCATTTGAGTTGCAGGTTCCTATAGATATATGCTTTGGCCATGCTGCTGAAGTTTTATCATTAGATATAGCGTAGGGGTGTTCGTGGTTCGGGTTGGTGCGGATTACTTCTAATATTCAATCCAACCCACTTCTTGCTGGTTATAATTTTTTCAAATCAACCCAACCCATGAATATAGATAAAGCCATCCAAACCAACCCACGGATTGCGGGTTGGATTGGGCGGTTTTATTATAAACTTTATAATTATAAACTCAATGGAGTTACAAGTTCAAAATTAATTTTAAACTCATTGGCACTATAAACTCACACAGGGCTAGTATTTTATATTGTAAGAAAACTTGCAATACAAAATTTTTGCAGTATCTTTTAATATCAATACTGCAGGACAAAATTCTACAATAAAGCATTCTTTATTTCATTCCATTTCAAAATACTATTGCACCAAAATCTGCAGAATGTCTATTTCATTTTAAATACTGTAGTAAATTCTGCATTTCATTTCAAAAACTGAATTAACAAAATCTGCGATAAAAATACTACATTTCATACCAAATTCTGTAGTAAAAATTCTGTATTTCATTTTAAATGCTGCACAAACAAAATCCACAGTAAAAAAACTGCATGTCATAGAAGAAAAGAAAGAGAGATAGAATAGGTCAGAAGATCAGGGTTAGAACTTAGAAATGATGAGCTTTAAGTTGGGTAATTGGGTGGGTACAAATTATAATTGACATTATTTCTTTAATTAAATGACATTATATATATATAGCGGGTTGGATCGGATTATTGTGGATTGACATCTCAATATCCATATCCAACCCATGAATGGTTTAAAAAAAATGGAAACCAACTCAACCCACCAACCTCAAAAAATCATGATTTTAATTACGGGTTGGATCGGATTGGTTTGAATTTACGGGTTGAGTTTTGAACAGCTTATGCCTGCACTGCATACATCCCAAAATTCAAATTCAAATAGTTCTCAAAGCCATTTCTTGAATGGAGTCCTACGTGTTCTGGTTCAGTGCATCAATTGTTTTAATCAGTACTTAAATAATTCTCTATTAGAAGAAAACTGATGATTGATTAATAACCTTAAATTTCTATTTTCAAATTCTATTTTCCTACATGGATAAATAAATATTAGGGAAAGTATAGAAAGTATCCCGTGGTTTCATCATTTTTCATTTAAGTGTCCCATGATTGTTTTTTTGACAAAAAAGTACCATGTGGGATGTAAATCATTAAACTTTAATACTCTCTCAACTAATATGAACTAATATCGCTAATTTTTTTATAATATAAAATTAATATAATGTAAAATTTAGTTATATAATATTGTCTTAAGTGAGTTATTATTATATTAATCATTAAAAAAGTTTAAATAAATTTTATATTTATTTAAAAAATACACTTACTTTATTTTTAATAAAAATAAAAATACATGTTAATTTAATTTGTTATAAAAATAAAGTGATTAAATGGATGTTAAATCATTAAAAAATAATTTCATCACTTAAAATGCACATTATCTTCATGATAGATTATAAGCAATTAATGATATTAGTTGATAAGGTATTAAAGTGCAACAATTTTATAACCACAAGGTACTTATTTGTTAAAAAAAACCACAGGGCAACTAAGTGAAAAATGATAAAACCACATGATACTTATTTATTTGTACTTTTCCCATAAATATTTTTAGGAAAAAAAAACTAGTAGTAAACTTTTAAGTTAGTAGAATGTTGCATGCCCATAATTACCCCAATTGGTTTGGTATTATTTTTTAAAATTAAGATTGCTAAGCTAATTAAGTATAATCGGTAATAAGAAAATTTTTGTGTGGACCGCAGAAAGATGCAAGAAAATCAGATGTCATTAGAGTTAAGAAATATGTTCTTCGAAAGCTTTGTTCAACAACCATCAACGCATAAATGTTAACTATAAGCAATAAACCATCACCATCAAAACCCCACATGAAAGAAATATAAGCAAGATGATTTTTATTATATGAAGCAAAAAGAAAAAAAGAAAGACAGTATAAGCAAGATGATTTTAAATTCAAATTTGCCTTTAATTATGTTTTATTAAGATGAATCTACAACATAATTCGATTATGCCAATTAGCTAGGACTACTTTAATTGTAAAGCGATTTTTATTATCTAAAACAAATGTTTTCTACAAAACTGTAAATTATGTACACGTAATATTGGATTGGTACTCGGACATTTCATTTCATCAATTAACCATAAATATATTAATTTAATACTTTTTTTATTATTGCTTATTAATATACAATCTTATTTACTATTTAAATAGCACCATTATTTCTATAAATTATGCTTTATGGTTAAAATGAGAAAATAATAATCTTTAAAAACAATATATCAAATATTACAAAAGAATCATTATTAGTAATTTGTTTAATACATTTTTATCTTCTTATGAAGAATAAAATAAAATAATTAAATTTATTATTTATATAATATCAATTGATAGCATTTTTATTTTCAAAATAATGATAACATAATTAAAAATATTTTAATTGATGATAAAATTGATATATAGTAGCATTAAATGATGATTTATGAAAAAATATTTTCTAATTTTTTTTGATATGTGGGAGTGGGGATTTGAACCTGGGACTCCCAGATTCAATATATATGTCTCAACCACCATGTTATGTCTTGGGAGACATTTTTCTAACTTTTTTTACAATTATTTTAATTTTTGTGATTTTTAATTATTGTATTATTAAAATATTTTAATTACAAAGTGTTATAAAAAATAAAGTTAATGAAAATTAATAACAATAGCCAGTGCAACACACGGGTAACTTTTCGTCAAGTGTTATATATCTTAATTTAGCATTTGATTAAAATTACTTAAGTGTCAAAATTTAAATTTTTCATTAAAAAAATTCTTCTTTAATATTTAAACCAATGAAAATTAAACTAATTATAAAGTTTTTATATTCTTACATTTGAATTGTGACCAAACTCAAACACTTCATTAATGTCTATAAAAAATGTAAAAATAATATAATTCCATCCATATATGAACAAATAATAAAAGTTAATGGAAATTTATACGTCTGAAATCTTATTAGTAGTAGTTTGTTTCTAATTATGTCTACTTTTTATTTAGTTTAGTTTACTAATTCATAAAATATCTTTAATTATTATGTGTAAAAATATTTGTATTCTCTATTGCTCTGAAGTGGAATTTCCATCTTAATAGTAAGCAATAATTAATTCCAAATAATTGTACCTGGCTTTTGTTTTATTATTTCCATCTTAATACTAACCAATAATTAATTCCAAATAATTTATTAACTTTATTAATATTTTATTTATTTATATTTGAGTACTTGAAAGATAGTTTCATATTGTTACTATTAAAAACAATTAACATGTAAAAATTTTATTTTATTTTATTTTTTGTAGTCTTCATGAATAAATCAATCAATTTTTATGAGTTATTCTCAATTTTTTGAAAAAGTAAAAAAATTGTTATGTATTTTAAAATTAAAAGAATAATGTATATATTATTAAAATAAAAAAATTTATACACATTATTCTTAATAATATGAATGTGAAATTTATTTTTAGTTATATATATGTTTTGATAGGTGGAGTACACACGCACCCACCGGAGTATCCTAGACGCCATTTTACGGTTGTTTAGACTAATTTCTAGTCGAAAGAAGCCCCAATTCTCTCCCAACGGGGGTGAGGCTCGAACTCGAGACTTCCCTTTATTGGGGCTTTCCTTGACATGTGGCTTTGCCACTAGACCAAGACCCCGTTGGTGTCTTTGTGTATGTGTGTGTATTCAACTCTCTTAAAAAAAGTATATTTTATTATGATTTTTGTGTATGAAATAATAAAATATATTATTTAATTAATTTATTTAGATAAATATCAAAAGTTTAGAAATTAAAAATGAGATATTTTCATATATTAAAGGAAGTATTTGGACCTTAAAAAAAATATTAATGTTATATTTAAGAAAAAAAAACTTTAATGGTATAGATGTTCCTAAAATTAAACAATGGGATTATTTTTGTATCTTTGACTAAAGTTAAATGTTTTTTTTTTGGACCAAAAAAACAATGAGGGCTTATATGTACCTTGAAGCATAGTTCAAGGGTGTATTTGTACCTTTGACCTAAATTTATTAAATAAATTTAATTTTAAAATATATATTTATTATTTCCGTTGATTACATTTTATCTATTGATGTATCGTATATAAGCTAATTAAAAATTAGAAAAAAATATATGTTAAAATTTATTTTTCTTTCTCCTTTGTCTAAAATTTGTTTCTTTCTCTGGTTTAAAACTTCTGAACACTAATTGAATAATATAACAATGGCAGATAGTATGATTAGATACCTACTTGATTAAAGTTTGCTAATCATTTGAAATTTTTAATTTTAATTTTTAGTATTAAATTTTGATTAGACGTTACCAAAAACAAAATTCACCATTTTCATTTATTTATAAATTTTGAATTCGTATACATTAATGATTGGGTGCATAAAAGTTATTTTACAAAATAAATATTATTAAATCCATGAAGTAAATGAATAAAAATTATAAGAAATAGTCAATAAATAAAAGTAAATGAATAAAAATAGTTAATAAAAGATAAATTAATAAATGTAAAGTAAAATTAAATAGTGAATAATCAGTTGTAAATTAGTCTTAGAATTCACTCAATTTTGTTCAAACATGAGGAATAATTTTATTAATTATTAAAAATATATTATATATAAATCAATAACAATAAAAATATATATAAATATAAATTATAAAAAGCTATCCTTAAATTAAAATTTAAAATATAAGTATATATTTTAAATAAATTAAAATTTATGAATATTTATTTAATGCGATTTATTAACATCTATTTAATAAATAAAATACATGAGAATTTTAGAAATTAAAATGTATTTATTTCTTATAACCAATTATAAAATATTAGACTATTATTTTAAAAATAATTACATTTTTAATAAACAAAATTGATTATTATACTGCACTATATATGTGTTTATCATCATATAAAAATAATAAAATTTTAAGTAAAAAATAAATTTTTAATTTCAATTTAAAAATAGTATATAAAATATTATATATAAAATTTAGAGATTAAATTGGTTGATTAAAGCTAAAAAGTTTCACATAAATGATATATTTGATTTTAATTGATCAACAATATCAAATAATTATGGATATTTGATATTATATTTATAAAGAAATTAGAACTTTTACTTTGTCCATACATATCAAATTTAAAATTTAAAGTTTAAATTGATTCATTAAATTTAAAAATTTTCACATAAATTATAATTTAATATTATATTAAAGATAAATTTTCAACTCTTAATTTATCCATAAATATCTGTTGACCTATTTGGACAATCAATCATTGTTTTGATGTTGACAATCAACCTAAGTCCATGTAATTAATCTTAATCCGTGTTTTAATATGTTTCAGAAAGATTCTCTAAGTTTCCTGTTTAGAACGATCGTTGTTAGCTAGACAACAAAATCGTTGCTTAAGCAACGATCGTTGTTAACCAACAATGATCATTGTTGATTTCAAGTTTTGACATTTGGGAAGCAGTAAAGCACACGAGCAAGAACAATTTACAACGAGCCATACAACGAGCTCGTTGAGCCTGGACAACGACCGTAGCAATATACAATGAGCCATGCAACGAGCTCGTGGAGCCTTGACAACGATCGTGGAAGTTGAGCAACAAGCTCGCGGAGCTTTTGATGACAAGAAGCAATAAGATCCACGAGCAAGGCATTTTCACAACGACCTCAACAACTAGCTCGTTGCAGGATTAACAACGAGCACTAAGGATTCACAATGAGCTCGTTACAAAGAACAATGAAATCGTTGCTAGCACACAACGATCATTGTAAGCTAGTCAGCAGCATTTAATGCTTCGAGCTGACAGAGAGAGAAAGAAGAAAAACGGCTAGTTTTGCATTTAATGCTCTCAAACGGTCAAGAAATCATCTGAAGGTTTAAAAGAACGTCTGAAACTCATATTGAAGGTAATCAACATCTCTCAAGCTTTCAATTAACAGCAAATTACTTCAATTGAATTGTAAACCCCAATTTTCTATTATTCTGTTTATTGTTGATTCAATTGAGCCTTGTGAGCTCTTGTAATTCCTTGTAATCTCATCCTACTGGTGAGTGAGATTTAGGAATTGATTTATGGAAAGGTTTAAGTGTTGTCCTAAGAATTCAAACACTTGGGTCAAGGGTTTCTAGAGAGAGAAACACTTGGGATAGGTTTTAGTGGGTTGAACCTGAGAAAAACCACATTGTCAGGTTTAGAGTGATCCTAAACTCTTGTAAAAATCTTAATTGATAGTGGAACACCCAATTGAGTATTGGGGAGTGAATGTAGGACTTGTTGTGTCCGAACCACTATAATTCTTTGTGTTGTGGTTGATCAATTTGTTTAGTTGTTAAATTTTAATTATCCACTAATTCACCCCCCTCTTAGTGCATTGGGATTTCAATTGGTATCAGAGCTTGGAGCTTGAAGTTCTTCAACCT
>CANYLF010515624.1:0-11560 GCA_948193215.1 Bocquillonia castaneifolia | reverse complement strand
TGTCCAGACTCTAGCCTTGATCCCTATCCTCTTCATAACGGCGTCGTTTTGCTTAATCGAAGAGGGTAGCGCCTTATCATCTGGAAAACAGAGAGAGTTCGATTATTTCAAATTAGCACTTCAATGGCCTGGCACTTACTGTCAACGTACTCGCCATTGCTGCTCTTCTAATGCTTGTTGCCGAGGGTAATTTCGGCATACATTTATTCTGTTTATCTTAATTTAGGGTTCTGTGCTTCTGTACTCATTCTTTTTAAAATATTTTTTTAACAGTGCTAATGCTCCAACAGAATTTACAATCCGTAAGTATCAAATTAATATAACTATTATTCATTTTTTTCTATTAAAATCATTAGTAGCCGATTATTTTTGGTATTTTCAGATGGACTTTGGCCTGACTATAATGATGGAACATGGCCTGCTTGTTGTACACGTTCCAATTTTGATGAAAAAGAAGTAATTTTTATTTAATTTTTATTTAAATTATGCATATGGGTCTGTCTTTTGCAATTAATTATCACATCTTGAAATTTTTTTTAAATTTTTTTTGAATTTGGTAACTTGCACTTGCAGATTGCTACATTACGTGATGGTTTACAGAAATATTGGCCTTCTTTAAGTTGCGGCTCCTCCTCTACTTGTCACGGTACCAAAGGATCATTTTGGGCTCATGAGGTGGTTATCCTATGCAGATATTCTTTGTTTGTTGTTAAAAGATTATTATGTTTTTTTATGATTAAATACTAACATGCTTTTGCTTACTGATTTTATGCTCCGCGATGATGGTCGAATTGCTGAATGTGCGTTCATAGTGGGGTAACTTTTTTCCACTTTTGCTTTGTTAAATTATTTTGTAGACTTAAACTAGAGGGAATCAGTTATCAAGCACCTTCTCATATTGATGTGCATACATGGCATCTGAAGATGTTGATTGCAGAGGAAAGCCATCTGCAATTCTACCTACCATATTTATTATTTAACTTACTGTTTGAAACAAATAAATAAACATACCATATTCAATGGACTGTCTCCATATTAGTTCTCTACTTTATAAAGAAATTGGAGGGGCAAAAATTGATATGGATGAAATGACAGCTTACCAAGTCAATGTGTCTTGTGGGAAGAGGAGCATGTATAGCTATGTTATGATTGAATACCAATGCTCTCTTGCAGAATGGTGGAAGGCATTTGGCCACGTACATGTGTTTACTTATGAAAAATGTGAATTATGTTACTTTAATAATCACAGTCCTAATCTTTTGGAATGTTATTTATGCTTGATCACCTGTGCATCTGCATTATACTAACCTTTCTAATGACTTATCAATCATAATTGAATGGTATTTTTGCTTTATATATATGGCTCCAGGTCAAGCACCTGCATGCAGACATCAATTTCTATTTGTCAAATTATACATAATCTTTATTTGTCAAATTATACATTGAAATTCATGCTCTTGCTTTTTGGCATTTTACTTGCAGAGAAGCATGGGACTTGCTCCTCTCCAGTTGTTCATGATGAATACAGTTACTTTTTAACAACCCTCAATGTATACTTTAAGTACAATGTCACGGTGAGTTGTGGGGAGACAATTTGGCCCTTTAGCCGTGGATATTGATGCATTTACTGTATCTATTCCTTTTGCTTCAAACATAGGCAATATTGTGAATATTATTGTGGAAACCAACTAAGAACAGAGAAAGTGCAAACTATGCTGCAGTACTCCTGAGAAGATTAAATGCTTCTGTCTTCATCATATTATCTCTATTTTCAAACTCATGAGCTTAAATACTCCTTAAGTATAAATTTTTATAAGCATGACAAAACAAATGAATGCTAGACCTTCCTAGGTTTTTTTATTTGTTAACCCGTTCCCATTATTGTTGCCAATTTCTCTTGATTTATTTATTGCATTGCAGTTGACATTTTACTCTAGTTATCACTGACATGATTATTGAAATTGCTTCATCCATTTTGTTCCATCTTTAAATTTTTGGACAAAAATTGTATCAGGGCTATAAGATATCCATTTATACATACAATGACCCTTTCAGTCTGAGGCTGTAATTCAATGGTTTTGTTCATCATCTATTGCCTGCTGATTAGAACATCAAACATTGATGAGTTTTGGTTGCAAAACGTTGTCAATTTGAAAAATTTATGCAAACTGATTTGAGTACATATAGTTGTATATGTCCTATAATATGGTTGCAATACCCCAAAGCCTGCATTTCAATCTAATAGTGTTACTGGAAATTAACTTCTGTCTCTTTCTATCTCCTATGCATTGTTAACATCACCTTGTCTTCCTGCTGTCTACTCTTCATAATCCACAGAAGGAAAAAAAACAAAAACCATCATTGCTATAATTTCTTGTGTTGAACTCAATCTCATCCTTGTAATTTTCTCAATGTTGTTTCCTTGTTTGTATTGCCATGTCACGACTTAGTGAGTCCACACTGACTATGTTAGTGGTGTGTAGAGAAGAAGATGAGCAAGGAAGTGGTGTCTGAAGATTGTTTTCTATTAATCTACTAGGTTTCATTCAACGGTTCTAATTTCTCAGATGTGAATTTGGGATTTTCTCTTGACTTTGTTTCTTCTCCATAAATGAATAAACTTCAGTGAGATTTTTTTTCTGTTTTTTAGTTGTGATTATAATAATTGTGAACAATGAAGTTTAATTATAAAATTGTAGTTTGTGATTCTTCTTCTATTTCTATTGCCGTTGAGATTGATGATTAATTAGTTAGTGACTTTCTAGAATTATAGTTTCAGATTGTGTATTTCATTCCATGTGTTGATTTCTGGGAAAATTAGTACAAAATGAACTGCAAATGAAGTGCCCGAGTCTAATTCCATGAAGAGACCTAATTCTTTAAAAAACCATCTAATTTATCCAACTGACCGATTGTTTTTTGCAATGCCTTATACTAGAAAGTACTGTTTGAAGCGGGATATGTTCCTTCAAATACTGAAAAGTATCCTCTCGGAGGCATTGTGTCTGCAATCGAGAATGCTTTCCATGCAACTCCATCACTGTCTTGCTCAAGAGGTGCCATTGAGGAACTTTATTTGTGCTTCTACAAGGATTTCAAGGTTAGGCTCCCATTTATGCTTCTTAATTTTGTGTTTAGTCTTAAGATTTAACTGCCTACAAAGCCAAAAGGTTAGCCTAAAGGTAATTGTGGTGGCGGGTTCTTTTGTACATACTGCATAGCTTGTTTTAAGATTTAAGAGGTTAACAGTAGATTGTTCTATTTTGTCCATTCTTGATCTCATGATGCATGTAGGGTTGTAATCGAGCCGAGCCGAGCCGAGCTTTAGGATGTTAGGGCTCAGTTCATTTACTAATTGAGCCGAGCTCGAGCTCAAGTTTCAAGCTCATTTAGTAAACGAGCCGAGCACCACTGTGCTCATGTAGCATTCACGAGCCTAACCGAGCTTTTATTTTATAAATATTAATTTAAAATATTTTCATTATAAAAATTATTCTTCAAAAATCATATGCACAATTTAATGTATATAAATTATAATTTAAATATAAAATTTATGATTATAAATATATATAAGAATGACTATTTAACAATTAAAAATTATTTGTAATTATATATTTATTAATAAATTTATTTTTACTTATAAAATTGATAAATAAATTATAAATACTATTGATTTAGTTTTAATAATTTATTTATAAGTATAAATATATATGTTAAATGAACACTTAACGAGCTTGTTCACGAGCTTTTAAATGAACAAGCTCATGAAAACCTAGTTGAGCTGTTCACGAACATAAATGAGCCGATCACCTCAATGTTCAAGCTCGGCTCATTTAACTAAACGAACAGAAAATTTTGCTCGAGCTTGACTTGTTTAATCATGACCGAGCTCAAGTCAAACTCATTACTGAGCCGAACACTGAGCAGCTCGATTCATTTACAATCCTAGATGCATGGGATTTAATAGTTTAGTCCTATAATGTCTTTTGAATATATATTTATTTTAATTCTATATTGTGGCAGTTGTTGGTATTCTAGGAAAAACATTAATTTGGAAATGATGATGTGCTTGAGTTCCTTTATAACTATTTTGCCGTAGACAACATAAGCTCCCAACCGTTTTTCCTTTTCATGTAGAAAAATTCATGCCCTCTTTATTGTTGCCTTTACAGCCTCGTGATTGTGCAATTGGATCAATAATTCAAGACAATTATTCTTCTGCAAGCTCATGTCCTAAGTATGTTGGCCTGCCAACATATTTTTCATCAGGCAAGTTTCTGATATTGTCACACTACTATACAGTCGTGAGTATTAGATGTATTGCGACAACTGTCAATTTTTTCCACTTTATGGTTGCTTATTATGTTGGAGATATCAATGGGTCATGTGTTTGCATGATGCAACATATAGCTGTAACTAAATCCTTGCTTTCTTGCAATAGTTTATTTTGCGACTTTTAAAATAGTTCCATTTTGAATTTCCTGTTCCAATTGCAACAATGAAATGAACTTTTATGATACTTTGGGTTAAATTCTAATTGTTTGCACAGAGTAGGATTATTTTCAGTTTTGTTGACCTTTGGCATGCAATATGAATATATTTACACCATAAATTCATTGACACTTTTTTTTTTCTGTTGCTGAGTTTTCAGGAACACCTACTTTGCCTAGTTCTTTGCTGGGTGTTATAGCAATAGTCATCCCAGTGCATGGGTTTTTCTTTTGGTGACAATTGACATGGTTGTCCTTTCTGGAACATATTTCATGTTCTATGGAATCACACACTCAGTTTGTCTTGTGTAGAATTTGAGTCTTTTCGTGTCCACAATCATCACTTATTTGAGGCTTAGGGTTCTATATGTATATGGTATTTCTGCAATGCTGGATTTATCCACTTTTTTTCTATCATGTTTTATTTTGTTTTTATTTTTGGTGTTTCTCGTATGGTGGTAGGTTGAGAAGTCAAGAGTTTTGTCTGTTTTGTCCTTTCAAAATACATTTGTTTTATTTTGCAAATAACATCCACTTTTGTCCTTTTAACTGTGTTCATTATTATCAATGCAATGATTGACCAACCAAGTACAGAGGTCTTAGTTAAGGACCAAGGATGACATTCTAGATCCATTCTTTGTATATTGAAGCAAATAATTTATCAGTGTTGATTCGAAATTTTTAAGACTTCCCAACACGATGTATATGTGCATGTAGGACGTGTCTTGCTATTACACTCATTTGTTAATTAGCTGGCTATTATGCTACCTCATTTGGTGTGGGATGCAGTTTGCCAGTCATAAGATTAAATGCTACTGTGCATCATTTCACGCCCCCTTTAAGTTGTAAGGTATAATTTAAGAAGCATTTTGCAATTGCAGCCATGGAGGTACAGTAGGTGTTGGAAATAAGTTCTCTTGGTTGGATTAAATTTTTGGTTGCATGCTTTGTCATTGGAAAATAATTCTGGGCCAAACAGTAGTGAGGGAGTGATTTGAGCATATGATAAACTGTTTCAAGTCTCTAGCTAGACAGATGCCGTCCACTTTGATTTTTTTGATGACCAAATACCAGTACATAACACCATTTCTAAGTATAGCTCGCAAAAGTACAACATTCAGTTCAAATCCTTGTCTCTTATATGTTAATTTCTTTATCATAGGTGTTGATGGTGCTGAACCAGCTTCCTTGTAGATACTGATAATGAAGCTCTCTGAGATCTTGGCACAAGCATGTTGTACACTTTCCCTGATAGTTGACAGATGCCGTCATTATTCACAGAGAATGAGATGCCTCTCTGAGGCACAAACAATCCATGTATCATCATTCACATAATTGTAAACTATACGTTATGAATGAATGACTGTAATTCTGGGTTTAAATTATCAAACACTTGGTTGGAACAATACTGTGCCCCCAACCCCATTCAAAAACATGTGAAGTGGGGGATATATCATCCCTTGAATAGGCATCAAGCTGTATATTACACTTTACATTGATAATGAATGTATCCAATGTCTTGATGTTCATGCTCATATCGTGCCGTGCCTCTTCATCCTTTGGTGTGGGATGCACTTACTGTTGTTGTACAGATTGAAATTTTTTCAATGAAATCATGTTTAAAAGCTAGTGAACGATTCGAGAATTATCCTTGATCAAAGATCAGTATGGTTCTTCATAAGGATGCAACAGAAGGGGATTTACACAGGGCCATTAGAGTTTAGATTTGAGCTATGAAGCTCCCCTTCTACAGCAGTTGGAAATGTCATCAGATTAGGTAACTAAACAGCATTGTCATATTTTCGTTAACAATAAGAATTTTGTATCCATTTTCTAGTAGTCAAGTTGCTTGTTGCTCGTATGAAAACCATGCACTTTAGTGAAGAAATCTATTTGAAGTGTCGAGCCCGAGTTGCTCATAAATGTCACAAAACCATCGTGATGGAATTCACTATTAACATCGGAATCAAAAGTTCACTATCGGGTCGGCTGCTTTACAAATCAATTGAATTCAACTAACATTCAATCCTACGCACATCTGAATGGAGGAAGACTTTAAGCAGCCCCCTCGAGCCAGGAAATCAAAAGCTATAGGTGTAATTGGTTATCACCAAATGCCAAAGGATACAATTCCCATGCCCTCTCCTGAATTGAACCAAGCGACCCCATAAATTCTGTAAAAAAAGGGGCATCCTGGTGATAAAAGTTGCTGTTCTTTGCCACTGCAAAATTTGACTGCCAAATTCTTGAATCTACACAGCTTTTGGGTATGCTGGCTCTCACGCTACCTTATTGTACTGATTTGGTAGTCCTATACATCAAAAACTTGGTAGTCCTATACATCAAAAACATGCACCGTATGAAAAGAAAAACATTCAAATCAGATTCTAAGTCAGTACCTAGGAAATTTCACGTCAAAATATTTTACCTGCAATTCTCAAAATAGCAGCAAGAGCATGAGGGCCAAACCTTACGGAATCAATGAATGCTAATGTTCTGAAAAAAATTTAGAACTTAAATAACTCTGAAATATGCAAAACATCATCAGGAGATCCCATTCCCATTAGCCCAGAAAAGATATGACTCATTCGTCCACGAAGAATTCTGCTTCCAAAACAAAGTATGGACCTGCTGAGAAAGAATTTGATAAATCAAATATTGGAAATAAAACTACAGAAAGCTAAACATTCCCACAAAATCTGTTGCTTACTTTAAGTCTAAATTATTTTTGTGGAATGATGTAAAAGGTGGGAAGGAAGAGAAAACAAAAGAATTTGGTCCAACAAGAGACCAAGCCATAGGAGATATTAAATATCCTACCGTGCTGTTGCTGAATTATGCTGCATGACTTAGCAACCACTTCATCCATGTAGAAAAGCAGAACTTTGAGAGGTGGTCAGGCAAATCCGCCTGCACAAAATGGTGATGATCAGACAACTGAAAATGCATTATGTACCTATACATGTTACAAAGACTAAGAAGAATATTTTAATGCACCCAAAGTACGATGATGGAAGACAAAGGACCAATGAGAATAGTTCTGAATGATGTACAAAAACCTATCTTTTAACATAAAGCTTCAGGCGGATTGGTGATAAACAACTCAGCAATCAAAGGGTACAAACCTAAATTCAAGAGGCTCCATGCTTAGCTACATATTGAGCATGTTCAGATGATTGTCAAGCGTAAAGCACATCAGCTCGTTATTGAAATATTTGACAATATTTTCCAGAATTTTACTAGTTAATGCCAAAATCATAATACCACATTCCACAGTGATATAGTATGAAAATTCAAAAGTGTGCAGTGGAACTTGTATTGCAGTCAAAGAATCTAAATGTTTTCCCATAAAAGTTTATCTGAACTCACATCAGTCCATGTTGCAGAAAACCCATCTGTAGAGAGCAACCAACTTCCAGTCCTGGTCTGCAAACCCAGATGATTAGTTGACATGTCAAAGTCCAGCAGCTCAGTTACATATAAGTCATCATCACTAAAATCCTTTCTTCTTTTCTTTCTACTTTTCTTTCTCTTCTTGTGCTTTCTTCTGATTGGAGCATCACCATCCAATTCAGAATTATTTTCGTCTAATAATTTATGATCTACCAGTGCATATTTATCAGATTTTTGGAAACTTATTCCATTATCTGAAAATATAGATTCCCAGGACTCAGAATTCCTGGACTCCTTTGATAATGCATAATAAATAACCCAAGACTGAATCCCCAAGAACCTAACTGCTTCCATTGATTTCAACTTGATGCACTCATTTAGCAAAGGGAGAAGGCTATTGGCACCGCTAGAGATTGTGCATATCTCCAATACAACATCCTTGATTTTTGCTTGTTCCTCTTCTGACTCTTCATCATGCAAAACTCGCAGAAGTTGGCGTCCTTGGTTGATAAATGCATTTAACAGAAGTAGCTGATCAATAGATTCACAATCCTTGAATTTAGAAAGTACAAACTCAAGCCAATGCGTTGAGATATTGAAATCTATTGACTCCATTCGCGGGCTTAAATATCTATATAACAATTCCAGAACAGTAAACAACTCCTCATCTTCAAGGGTGATAAGGAGGTGCTTACACAAAGAAGAAAAAGATTCCTCCATTAGAAATTCATTTATGGCATCCCATACATCTCTTGCATCTTCTTCATACATCAATCGGACAAAATACTCCACAAAATATTTTGTGTCAATGAACAAAATATCACCATCTCTCAATGACTCCGCAAACTCATCGGATGACCAGAACTCAGGTACATTATCAAGAAAATTTTCCACAGTTCTTTGTACATCCAAATCAAGAAAATAATGGGGCTTCGTAGCAACCACAGCCGGTGATTGCCCATGTTTTCCCTTCCACTCGAGCTCCTCCCAACATATATCACGATTCACAAAAGCGAATTGAGATAATGCTTTGGCACCTTTTTTATGATCTAACCCCCCATTCTCAGCAAAGTTAGAAAACCATTGCATTATTCGCATCGGTTTTCCTGTAAATCATTTAACGTCATTACACAATCAGAGACCATCTAAAACACAGAACATAAGATGAATTCAATTACTTTTTCACTACATTCTTGAACTTCAAGGTTCAAAAATAGAGGTAGCCCACATGCTAGAAAAACAAGTTATTTCAGAAAGATAAAAACTTAATAACAAAAACCAAGTGGCTGTAAATCATTTAACATCATTACACAATCAGAGACCATCTCAAACACAGCACACAATATGAATTCAATTGCTTTTTCAATACATAAATGAACTTCAAAGTTCAAAAATAAAGGTAGCCCACATGCTAGAAAAAAAAGTTATTTCAGAAAAAAAAAAAAAAAAAAACTTTATAGCAAATACCAAGTTGGGAAAAAAAAAACCTACAATCAAACACACACATCACTAAAAACTCAAGAAAATCCAGAGAAGAACCACTTACCATCAAAGAATTTCTCAAGCAAATGGCTTCTCTTAGCAATAAGAGGCCCCATTATCTGCCTCCTGTTCTGAAACATCATCTGCAAGAATTGTGAGACCAAACTGTGATTAAAAGGTCTATTTCTCAATAATTTGTTAAACAAATCCTGTTTCTGGCGGGAAGTTAAAGAATTAAGAGCTGCTATTGAATTAAAAAGCCATAAACGAGCTTCTGATTTACAACCACCATGAACAATCAATGCCCAGATTAAAGATTCCAGTTTTTTCAAAAGCAATAGCCATTGCTTGCCAACTCTACTATCTTTGCCTTCTTCTTTTAAGTCTGGCTTTGACAATAACAAGCAAACCATTGTTGCTTCTTCTTTATATCAAACTGTTCTTCTTTTTTTTTCCCTCTCGGACCCAGAAAAGGGTTTGTTCAGTTACCCTCAATAAATTGAACTTGTTCGTAAATATTGCAAGGGAAAGCCATTAGATTAGTGAAAGCCATGTTTGTACGATCGAATTCCTCGTTTACTTTGTAGGGCTTTTTTTGTTGAAAGCATAACAAATACGACTTGTCGTTTGTAAACCAATTAATTTTCGAATATAGAAAATGGTAAAATTCAATTGAATTGAACCTCTTTTTTAATAAACTAAATTGAATTCAGTTTTTGAATCAAAATCAGATCAAATCAAACGGTTTATTTTAATTTGATTCGGCATGTTTATTTTTGTTTGAAATTTTAGCAATTTTATAAAATATTTATCTGATTTGTATATATTATTGAATATAAATAAAACATGTATATAAAAAAAAATAATAATAATATGCATATAAATATAAAAATAAAAATCTTAATTTTTGATTTGGTTCAATTTATCAACCCAAAAAAAGTAATCTGAATCCAACAATTTGATTTTTATGTTATTTTAGATGGAAATGAACTTATTTATATCTATAAACCTTTTTGGTTTGCTCAAATTTATTTAGCTCAATTTTTTTTCAAATAGTCAGATTTTGATCACACATGATATCAAGTAGGGTAGTCGCGGAACTAGAAACTTTTTTTAGTTCGGGCTAAATAAAGTTAATAGCGAAACATACATAAAATATACATCAATGAAATAATAAAAAAATAGAAATAATATTTTTTTAGTTTATTGCTTAATAGCACTTGTATATTATATTATTTTTATCTAACAGAGGATAACTACATCTCATGTGTTTGCATAAATTTGAAAAGATTGTGAAATAATAATATTATTATAAATGTCATTAAAAATATCTCTCACCCTTGTCAAATTATCAAAAAAAATATACCGCATCCATTTCTAAATCAAAAAATTGAGAGTATATCACTTCTTTAATAAAAAAAAATAAGCATCACTGATTCAAGCTTATAATAAATAAAATAATCACTTTCAAGTCCAATAGTCCAACCTAATTCATCACATCCGCTTCTTCTTTTTATCTTCCTTCCCACTTCTAGTCCTAGTTTCTATATTTTTCGGTCATGATTTCACCATAATTAGTGTCTACTATTCCATAACCAATACCTACTACTAGACCTATTCAAATTCGGGCTCGGGCCTTGTCAGGCCAAATTTTTAAAAAAGAATACAAGCCTGAATAATTTTTTAAATATTGACCAGGTTTGAGTCCAAAAAAAATATTCAAGCCCGGGCCCGGATCCGGCCCGACTCGAATCACTTATATCCCTATAAATTCTACAAAATATCTCCACCTAAGAATATTTATATTTTGTATAAAAATTATTTTACATTAATGATATAACAAAATCAGTGCGGATGAATTGATTATAGTGTTTGTAGCATATAAAATTCATATTCACTAATATATATATATATATATATATATATATACATATATACATATATACATATACATATACATATATACATATACATATATACATATATATATATATATATATATATATATAAGTGGGTATTTATTATTCGAGTCGGGCCGAGCCTATGTCAAAAACTACTTGTAAAAATCCGGGTTTTCGTGGGCGGGTACCCAGGCCCATGAACAGGTCTACCTACTACTCCATGTTTCATCTGACCGTCGGCCCAGGTTTAAGCCCACTCTAGCCTTCACTTGATTTCGTCACGGAGTAGGGGTG
>CANYLF010515614.1:0-10236 GCA_948193215.1 Bocquillonia castaneifolia | reverse complement strand
ATAAAATTTTCATGAAAAGAAAATAAATTTCAATAATATTTTTCAATCAGGAATTTTATCCTTAATAATACAAAAAGAATAGCAAGGAAAAAACAAATATAGATACATAGGATTCTATTTCATATATATATATATATATATATATATATATATATATATATCAACGAATGTTGTAAAACAAACAAAAAGGACAAAAGGAAAAATATATATACTACCAGAAGAAAATAATAAATTGGAGTAGCTATGATTACTATTACTACTAATCACAATTTAGAGAATAATCAAGAGAAAAATAATTTTTCAGAAAGAGACAGCTTTTCCTAATTAATTATTTGGAGGGTTTCTGAACTTTGTTGAAATTATAAAATAGTAACTGAATTTCAATTTATGACATTTTAGTTACTCAATTTTAATTTTATTACATCCGGTGGTCACTCCACCGGATTCAGCTGACATGGATATTTGAAAAAAAATATTCTCATTATATTCCGTTTTACATCAAATGCCTTCTTTCCACGTCATGCAATGATAATATAACATATAAGTCACTAAACTTTCATTTTATTCCAAAAATGGATACCGAATTTTGATTTATTTCTTTTTGGTTAATTATTATTTTGTTTACAACAAAAAAAATTAGCTATTAAATAAAATCATTTTTAATGATTTTACAATCATAAAATAAATATTTTTTTAATAATTCATGTTATTCAACCTTGATACCTTTAATATTTTTTATTGCAATATTAGTAAATATGTGTGTTGATTTCGATTGGTGAACTTTTGTTACACAAAAATCAAATTTAATAAGAAAATAAATTAAAATCATGTATCCATTTTGTAATAAAATGAAAGTTCAGTGACCTATCATCGTTGTTTCATGCGTGGCAAGTTGACGTGCACAGAATATACTATTCTTTTTTAAATGTCCACATTAACTAAAACTGATAGATTGAATTACCGCTGGAAGTAATAAAACCAAGGCCTAATAGCCTTTTATGGCTTGAACTTGAGACCATTTTTCAAATATAGCCCCAACTTCAAAAAATTTCAATTAGTACCTGGTACTTTTCGAATTGATTCAAATATAGCCAACTCGATTTTGGCGTGTGTTTTGGCTGACGTGGCATGTGTTTTTGCTGACATAGCTCTCATTGCTGATGTGGCATGTGCTTTGGTTGATGCAGCAGCCGCGTCAGCAAGCCACGTCAGCCAAAACACATGTCACGTCAGCAATGAGAGCCTCGTCAGCAAGCCACTTCAGCCAAAACACAAGCTAAAATCGAGTTTGCTATATTTGAATCAATTCGAAAAGTACCAGGTACTAACTGAAATTTTTTGAAGTTGGAGCTATATTTGAAAAATGGCCTAAAGTTCAGACCATAAAAGGTTATTGGGCTAAAATCAATGTTTAGTTATTGAAAAGTTACAAATTGAAATTTTTTTGTAATTCATCAAAGTTTGGTTACCGTGAAATAATTAACCGTAGCCTTTTCTTTTGTTCAACTTTAATAAAATTTTGTTTGAAAAAAACACTCGCATACGTCTTTTTTTAAATGGTTTTAAACTCTATTTATGTCAAATGACCAAACTGACGTCGATCCACACAAATGTACTTGTACTAAAAAAATTAAAAGCTTCTGTCGTTGAAAAAAATCATTTTTCTTTTATGTTTGTTTGTTCCTTTTTTTCTTTTATTTTTAACCATGAATATATTTTGTTAGTGAACAATTTTAGAAGTCAACTTTTAGTTGGATAAAAAAAACAGGGAAAGAGAATCGTGAATGAAGATAAATAATTTTCAGAACTAAATCAAGGGGAATGAATCCTCGATATATATATATATAAAGACAATCAAATAAAATGAAAACCGCAGTGAATGTTATTCATGATATCAAGTATTTACATGTACACAGTATGGAGTAATACAAATCTAAATAGGATTCTAATACAATACAACGTGAGTACCAAGCAAAGTAACATGAGTTAATATTCTAACTAACACATATACTAAGAGGCGAAACTATGTTGGGGCGAGGTGGGACGGCCGCCCTACCTAGCTGTTTAGTGAGCTCCTAAGGCTAGTTGTCCTATCCCTTAAATTGTTGATATTCGTCCCACCTTATTTTAGATTTTTGTTCTCCATGGGTTTAAATATAGCTGGTTTTTTTACCGAAACAAGTCACCCTTCCTATTGGCAATTTATTCAGAAAAATGAATCTATAGTCCCTAAAATAATTTCAATTTTTTTGAGAAAATTAAATTCATAGTCCCTTGTTGATCCAAGATCACTTTTGATGTAAATAAATAAAGCACTTTGCAAGATTTTTGTTATCTTTACAAACAGGGTAAAATGCATGATGTATCAAGACACACGATCATGTGAATCTCTTACACATGATCGCGTGCCCCTATACACGATAGTGCATAAGGAAACAGAAGCACACCAAAGTAAAGAAGCAGGCACACAAGGCATCTCAAGGTTGCACGGTCATGTGTTTTCCTTACACACGATCGTGTATGGAAACACATGATCATGCACTGAGCAAACAGTAGCCATGAGTTTTAAGCCAAAAAGACACACGAGCCACCTACAAAACCTTTGATCATGAACACAATCATAATGCACAATCCTGGGTAGAAGACACATGATCGTGGGTCCAAGAAAACTAAAGATACAAGAAGACAGAAGCCATCTTTCACATGATTGAAGTACACGACATTTGATCGTGTAATAGTGCACACGAGATAAGTGCACGATCGTGCAAGGAGTAAGCACGATTGTGTGTTTTCTTATACTGGCCAGTCAGCATCTATAGAAGCCATTCCAAGAAGCCATATCAACACACACAATCGTGTGCCTGGGAGGCACGATCATGTGTGCCATTACAAAATAGGACAAACAGCTTTGTTCTTATCCAAAAATAGCTACTTTTGATTTTTAAATTACACAACTTAAGATTAAGATTAAAATCCTTTGAAGCACTCTTTTGTATGTTCTTAAGCTTTTCTAGCAAAAATCCACTTTAATCTCTCTTTTTTTTAGCATTGTGAGCTCTGGTTGCTACACCAATCTTATAGTAGTTGTGTATGGGTTTGAGAGATCGGATTCTCTTGTTAATGGTTTAAAAGTTTAACTTCAAAACTCTTGGGTTAAGGGTTTTAGTGTGAGATCACTAGGGTCGGTTTGATGGGTTGGGTGATTAGCCATAAAATCATCTTGTAAGGTTGAGTGTTAGCGTGAAACACTATTTGATATTGGTTAGTGGAAACCCAATAGTTTTTAGGTAAGTGGATGTGGAATACTCTTGATCCGAACCACTATAAATTGATTGTGTCTTTATTTCCGCTTATACTTTCAATTTATTATTAACCACTAAACACCGATTCAACCCCCACCCCACCCCCCCACCCACCCCCCACCCCCCCCAATCCCCCTTGTCCCTAGGTGCCATTAGGGATTTCATCCCTAAAATAACTTCAAATTATTCCTAATTTTCAAAATCAAGTTTTAATATCAAATCCTTAAAATTCTAGAATAAATGTTAAACTTATTCCTTGACTTAATGTGAAAAAGGAAACCCAAACATTTTCACTTATTTACAATTTTAACCAAACCTTTTACTTTTTTTATCAAATTGTTCTAATTTCAACTATTCATTTTACTTTGTCCATTTACTCAATTAAAAATATGTGCATTTATTAAACTATGAGTAATGTATAATTATTATAATTTATTTTTTAAAAAAAGGTATCATTTCTTGCAATTAGATCGTAAATTATACATAATTTTATACCGATTCGATTAAGTTTGACACAACTGAAGTGCAAAATTAAAATTGGGACAATTCAATAAAAATTAAAAGATTTGGTTAAAATTACAAATGAACATATAGCTTTTTTATATATTAAGTCAAGTTTTTTCTCGCTCTTTTAAAATCTTACTCTTATATGTACAAAACTTATTTAAATTTCTTTATTTTCTTGCAATTAGTTTTAAAATAAAATCCTGTATTTTTAGTGTTGAATAGATTTAAAAATATCAAAAAATCTCCAATTTAAAATTTATAATTTGGTTTGATTCTAGAGATTTTATTTTTGAAATCCATAAATTTTGATTTTGGTTTGTTAGCCCCGAGATTTCACTAATGATTTTGATGATGTAAAACATTAAGTTATTCAATAATATGTTTGTTAAGTGTTTTTTAGGTATCACATTATAACATGATGCATATTTTTATTGGATGAAGCAAACATTTTGTACAAGTCACAATTTTTATCTTCGTCGAGTGAACATTAATTAACCTTATTAAAATGCTTGGTGTTTTAGTTTAGGTAGATAGGTTCAAGTGTAAACCTTATTAAAATATTTGGGTTAATGGTGTTTAGTTTAGGTGGATAGGTTCAAGTGTAAACCTCAATAAAACACTTGGATTAATTGGTGAGAGTTTTTGAGGTAAAAGTTAAGGACATTGAGTAAAAAGATAAAATATATCATGAGCTAATTAAACCTACAATTTATGCATATTGGATATGGTATATTGGAAGTTTAGGACTTAAGGAAAACTGAATGTGCAGAGTCAATTTTTGGATGGGTTGTATTAAACGAATTAACTGCACTAATTGAGAAATAATCATATTATAAATTATATATGGATTGAAAGCCCATCTAATGTTTAGAAAAATTTTTATTTGAATTTTTGGAGTTGTAAAATTAAAGATATGAATTTTTGAGTGATTTGTATTCATGCTATCAGAGAAGGGACTGCACACATAGGTTTTATTCAAAATTATGCCAAAAATTGTAGAAAAAATATTTAAATTTGAATTTTGGTGGGTTGTAGCTCTGAAAGTTTACTTTTCAATGGAAAAACTGGTGAAGCATTTTGAATTAGGAGATATTCTTATTTGAATACAGACTACTCCAACTGCAAGTCATATGCTTTAGGCGTCCATTGTTTGAATTATTGCAAAAAATCTACAAATCTTCAGAAAACGAGGTATATATTTTTGAAAAGGTATGATGTTTAGTTTTTAAGAAAAAAGGAATCACAATTTTTCAATGAGTATAGCTGGAGATATTGAATTTTGAAGGAGACATGCTACATTTGTCAAGCAAGTTGGCAGCCTTGAAAAATAGAGCCTCACCAATCAAGTTTGAATTTCTTGATTGATTATGAACGGCCACTTCAGATTTTCTGCCTATAAAAGGAGGTATTTGAGGCATCAAAACATACACAAGAGCTTGAAGAAAGAATAATAATTAAGAGTCACAATATTTATAATTTATTTTATAGTTTATGTTATAATTGTGGGAAAAGAACCTCCATTCTTCTTCTTATAATTTTCACTTTGTGTTTTGTATTGTATGAGAGACACTAAAACACAAGGAAAGATTTAAGTGTGTACCTTGAAAACACTTGGGTTTTGGGTTTTGAGTGTAAGCGATAAAAACACTTGAGTTGGGTTTTGAGTGAGCCTTAGAAAAACTCTTGTAAATGTTTGGTGTGAGCCTTGCCAACACTAAGTTGTGAGTTAGCTTGTAAAAACTCTTATTGTAATCTTGTTGAAGATTAGTGGAATACACAATTGTGTATTGGAAAGTGGATGTAGAACATTTATTGTCCAATCCACTATAAATCTCTTGTGTTCTCTTTTTTTTCTCCGCCTATCTTCTTTAAAGTTTTTAATTTCTATTTCTACACCAATTCATCCCCACCCCCCCCCCCCCTCCCCCCTCCTGGTGCCATAGGAATTTCAATTGGTATTAGAGCTTGGAGCTTGAAAACATGAACTTTAATCGGT
Source organism: Bocquillonia castaneifolia (assembly GCA_948193215.1). Classification (NCBI taxonomy): domain Eukaryota; kingdom Viridiplantae; phylum Streptophyta; class Magnoliopsida; order Malpighiales; family Euphorbiaceae; genus Bocquillonia; species Bocquillonia castaneifolia. Next base: position 4,431 of record CANYLF010515614.1, on the reverse strand, counting down.
TAAGCTAGATTCAAATGGCACAAGAAGGGCAACTTCATGGTCTAAGGCAATACTTTGATGGCACTGATCATTATCCATTATGGAAATATCAAATGGAATTCTATTTGGATAGTGATAATGTAAATCTTTGGAATGTGATTCTTGATGGTTGGTCTCACCTTATAAAGAAAGAAGGTGAGAAAGAAGTACTTGTTCCAAGAAAGGAGTGGAGTAAAGAACAAATTGAAGCTAATGTTAAAAATAGAAGCTGTAAATGTTCTTCTTAGTTCTCTTGCAAGAGAAGAAAGAGTTAAAGTCCAACGATGTGATAGTGCAAAGGATGTGTGGGAGACTCTACAAAATTACCATGAGGGCACCTCTCAAGTTCCTCAATAAAAATGTCAAATGCTCATCTATGAGTATGAGACATTCAAATGCAAGACAAATGAGAGAGTGACGGAGATGACCAATACAATCTTGGACATCATCATCAACCTCAAGAAGCTTGGGAAAATATACTCCAAAACCCACATAAACCACAAGATTCTAAGAACTCTTCCAAAGAAGTTTTGGGAGACAAAGGTGACATCAATTAAAGAGGCCAATGATCTCTCAATATTGGCACATGATGAACTCATAGGGAAGCTTCTAACCTATGAGATGGAAAATGATGAGGATGAAAAGGAAGATAAAAAGAAGTCAATTGCCTTCAATGCACAACAAGAGGAAAAGTCGTCTCATCAAAAGGAAAGGAGCCATCACCATCATCATCGACATCAAGTGGAGACTAGTGAAAGTAAAAGTCAACAAGAAGATAGTGACGTGGAAAAATTGACCAAAGAATATGCTCTCTTGATGAAGAAGGCGGACAACCTTATGAAGAGAGGCGGTAAAGCTAACTTCACAAGATTTTTGAAGAACAAGAGCAAGCTCACATACTATAAATATGGGAAGAGGGGGCATGTGAAGAGTGAATGCTACAAGCTTATGAAGAAGGGTTCCTCATCAAAGAAGCCCAAGGAGCAAAAAGAGCAAAGAGATGGACATCGAGGCTATAGTGTATAATGGGATGGAGTGGACACTGACTCCGACTCAAGCAAACAAAGGGAGAAAGCCAATCTTTGTCTCATAGCAGTCAAAGATTCTTTACATGAGGTAATTTACCAATCTTCTCATCATAATGAGTTAGATGATGATGATGAATGTGATAAGCTTGATGTGATTAAGGCTTTAAATGATAAGTGCAATTTATTTTTTACAAAAATGAAAGTTTATAAAGAAAGATGCACTAATCATGAAAAGGAAATGGGGGAGCTTAGGACGCTAGCAAATACTCTTAAATCATCTAACGATGATCTTAAGAAGACTTTACAAGATAATTTTATAGCTCTCTCTCTTCAATGGGGACTCTTGAGAAAGAGAATGAGTTATTGAAGAAGGAGCTTAAGAATGTAAATAGCACAATCTCTAAGTTTCATGAAGGAAAGGGACATTTGGACAATCTATTGCTGTCTCAAAGATCCACTTCTACAAAGTATGGACTTGGCTATGAGGGTGCATCAACCTCATCATCCAAACCCATCTCATTTATGAAATCCTCCACCATTCAAACCTCATCATTGGATGCTCCAAAAGTTTATCCTAAGGCTTCGAAGGCTTCAACTAATGGAAAGCTTAATCACACTCATCAAAGTGAGTCAAAGAAGCTTGAGATAAGTAAACCAAAGATAAAGGTTAATCCTAAGTCTAAGGTAAGTTTAAAGGGTGCTATGCCTAAAAGCAACCCAAAGGGACCAAAGGTTAAGATCACATCAAAGCCCAATGCTCAATCTCATGGCTCACTCAAAGGCAAGCCAAAATTTCTCAATAATAAATTTACAAGAGCTCAATGCTTTTATTGTATGGAACATGGCCACATAAACATACATTGTCATGTGAGGAAGGTCTAATTAAAACTTATTCCAATGGACCAACTCAAAACTAACCCCCAAGGACCCAAGTACCTTTGGGTACCTAAGTCTATGTTTTATATCTGTTTGTAGGTATGCTTGAAGTCAACAAGGCCAAACAACAAGTGGTATATGGATAGTGGATGCTCAAGAAATATGACGGGTGACCCCAACCTCTTCCTAAGCTTGGGAAGGAAGGATGGAGGAGATGTAACTTTTGGTGACAATGCAAAAGGGAAGGTTACTGGCATTGGAAAGGTAGGTAGTCCTAACTCATCTTGCTTTCATGATGTGTTGCTTGTAAATGGTTTAAAACACAACCTTTTAAGTGTTAGTCAATTATGTGACAAAGGCTACAAAGTATCTTTTGACTCTAAATCTTTTATTGTATCCAAACTAAAAGATAATAGCACAATTTTCAAGGGAGAAAGAGTTAGTAATGTCTATGTAATTGACTTGGAAAACCTAGCCAACCAAGATGTCAAGTGTCTTGTTTCTATGAACAATGACTCTTAGTTGTGGCATAGGGGATTAGGACATGCTAGCATGGATCTCTTAGGAGAATTATGTAAGGATGATCTAGTCATTGATCTTCAAAAGATCAAATTCTCCAAGGATAGAGTTTATGGACCTTATCAAATGGGAAAATAAACAAAATCCTCATTTTCACTTAAGAACAAGATTAGTACTAGTAGACCTCTTCAACTTTTGCATCTTGATTTGTTCGGTCCTACTAGGAATGCTAATCTTAGTGGCATGTACTATGCATTTGTCATCGTTGATGATTACTTTAGATTCACTTGGGTATGTTTCTTAGCTCATAAGGATGATGCTTTTCATGCTTTTAGAAGTCTTGCAAAACGTATTCAAAATGATAAAGATGTTTGTATTTCTACCATAAGTAGTGATCATGGTAAAGAATATGAAAATGAAAGTATTAAAGATTTTTTTAATGATTTTGGTATTTCACATCAATTTTCTTCTCCTAGAACCCCTCAACAAAATGGGGTAGTTAAAAGGAAAAATCGAACATTGATTGAGATGGCTCGTACTATACTTAAGGAGTATGATTTACCTTCATACTTTTGGGCCGAGGCCGTCAATACCGCTTGTTTCATTGCAAACCAAGTTTTTAAAAGACCTTTGATAAATAAAACTCCTTATAAGCTTTAGAAAGGAAAAAAAAACCCAAGATTTCACACTTTACAGTATTTTGGATACAAATGCTTCATATTAAACACCAACGACAACCTTGAAAATTTTGATGCCAATATGGATGAGGGAGTCTTTCTTGGCTATGCCACTAATAGCAAGTCCTATAGGGTGTTTAACAAGATATCATTAGTTGTGGAAAAGTCTATGCATGTTGTTTTTGATGAAACTAGTACACTTGATCCTGGAAGGGTAGTTGTTGTGGTTGATGTTGTAAGGAACTTGGATGATCTGTACTTTGAGCCAACCAGTGAAGAAAATGGAGAAGGAGATGGTCAAGAAAACAAAGGAAATGAAAGACCATCCACTAGCTCCAAAAATGAGGGGGAGCTAACCAAGTAATGAAAGCTTTCAACAACTACCTCAACACTTGCAAGCTCCATAAAGGGACATCCACAACCTCCCAAAGGATTGGCGCTTCTCCAAAGTCATCCTCAAGATTTCATCATTGGTGAGACCCACAAAGGGGTAAGTGCTCGAAACCAACTCAAAACCCTTGGTAATCTAGCTTTTCTTTCTTAAATTGAGCCGAAGAACATCGATGAGGCTATCAATGATGAGAGTTGGGGTCCTTACTATGCAAGAAGAACTCAACCAATTTGAGAGGAATAAAGTATGGACCTTAGTTGATAGGCCTAAGCATCATCCTATTATTAGTACCAAGTGGGTGTTTAGAAATAAACTTGATAAGAAATGGTGCCATTACTAGGAATAAAGGTAGGCTTATAGCTAAGGGCTATAATCAAAAGAGGGGATTGATTATGATGAAACCTTTGCCCCTGTGGCTAGATTGGAAGCCATTCGCATATTGCTTGCATTTGCATCTTACATGGATTTTAAGCCTTTTCAAATGGAAGTTAAAAGTAAATTTTTAAATGGCTTCATAGAGGAAGAAGTTTATGTTGAACAACCTCCGGATTTTGAGGATCATGCCTTCCCAAACCATGTTTTCAAACTAACTAAAGCTCTCTACGGTTTAAAACAAGCTCCAAGGGCTTGGTATAATAGACTTAGTTCTTTTTTAATCAAAAATGGTTTTCAAAAGGACAATGTGGATACAACTTTTTTCATCAAGAAAAAGGAGAATGATATCCTAATTGTGCAAATCTATGTGGATGATATTATTTTTGGTGCGACTAAGGAATCTTTGTGTGAAGAATTTTCTAAATGCATGACTAAGGAGTTCAAAATGAGTATGAAGGGAGAGCTCAAGTTCTTCTTAGGATTGCAAATTAAACAATGTAATGATGGTATCTTCATAAACCAAGCAAAGTACACTTAAGATCTATTA
>CANYLF010515544.1:0-14510 GCA_948193215.1 Bocquillonia castaneifolia | reverse complement strand
GATCAATTAGGAAAAAGTTGTGTTTTTTACAATAAATCTGCCAATTTTTTGTGTGTTATTCTATTGTAATGTTTGAAAAAATATAAATAATATTCATTGTTTAGTATAATTTTGTGAATTGTGATGATAAAATTATTTTTTATATATAAATTTATTAATATTTTTGAAATTATTATTATCATTTTTAGTATTAATATTATTATTTTTTTCGAATTTATAAACCTCTACAAAAAAATAATTTTTAGGATAACAAGAAGTTAGAAATCCAAAACTTATGCTATCACATAAAAGAATTCACGTCGCTCTAAAATTTAATCCGAATGATATATTATCGATCCGAACCTCTATAGAAATCTCGCACCCCCTTCCCGATATTTCTGACTCGGCCACTGTGTGTGTATATATATATATATATAGTCAAAAACCAAAAGAATTATATTACTTCAAAACTGTCAAGAAAACAACAGAAACTGCATAATAGTCAATTTAAACTATTAGTTATTCTTTTCTTGATTATTATTTATTTCTAAAATATTAAATATGAAATTAATTCAGATTATTTGTGTCATTAGAAATGGAAGTTAAAATAAATGTGTTTTTTTTTCCCTCCTGGATGTGTATAACAAGTTTCTGTATGCTTATGAATCTTGTTTTGTCAGAGTTACATTATTGCAAATAATTAAATATTAGTATCATGAACTGTTTTATTAATTATACCAGTTGTAAATGGATATTCTTGTCTTTCTTTCATGTTCTTCTTTGGATGCCCAAAAGCAGGAAGAGGAAAAAGTAAATTAAAAGGTTACTCCAAGTTGGGATCATGAGAGGGTAGGTTGGAAAGACTCGATTCATTTCCTTTTCCTCCTCCACAGCAACCAAAAAGCTTATATCAGGTTGCAAGTTTCCATCACTTGATAGTTGATACTCCACTAAGCACCTACTTTTTTAGAAAATAGATTTTTCTTTTTCTTTTTCTTTTTCTTTTCCAATTTAAAGATTAAGGAGCGTAGAAAATTTTTATGTGAACATAATTCACTTTTCTAATGAGTCTAAATAAAAAGCATGTTTTAGGTTTTGTTACTTCACCATTTCAAGCAATACTTTTATCTTCTCAGTCCTGACTATACCTTTCTAAAATTGTGACTACACAAGATTTAATTTCTCATTTTCTATCTGGTTTTTTAAATCCAACCTAAGTTAAAATCCACTTTAACCTTTATCTGGTTTCACTTATGATAGTTCAGTAAATCTGAAAAATACTTACACGGATCATGATCTATAATGGAATTTTCTGTGACCATAGCAAGTAGGATTCACTTCACTTGTCATAAACATGTTACCGGGTGATCCAAGCAAATGTTTCCAGTTGTCAATATATTAGGAGGAAATATTTCTTTTTGTGCTCCTACAAGTTGTGCAATTGGTTGGCAGGTCTTTCTCAGACGCTTGGTGACAGGACAATGCTTGGCGAAATTTGCGGGGATAAAAATTGCTGATTACTGTGATCCAAGAATATCAAGTAAGTATGGGTTTTTTTTTTTTTTTTTTTGGCTAGGGTAAAGAAAGATATTGTTAAAATGGACCCATCAATTGGTGATGTCAATTTCTGAAATTATATATAGTTCACTAGATAGAGATAATGAATGTGACAAGTTTGAAACAATGCAGGTTGTCTGGCTCTTACTTGTGTCTCTTATTATCTGAATTTTAGTATTTTTTAACTTTTGTGGCTGCTTTAATAATCAATAGATATTTTTTTTTTTTGCAGTCTTCCACATATTATATTGCAAAAAACCTTATCTTATCGCGATGTCACTAATGAAAGAATGAGCATATTGCCTAACTTGCCTTTGTCAATGGGGTCCCTCATAAGTTGTATTGCTTGTTATATACATACACACTGATTGTTTGGCTTTACTCCTCTCTTGACCATTTTATCCTCGTAATAATTTGTACAACTAAAGGGCAATTTTAAACATGATTAGATATCACTAATCTCCATAATCATGGATTTTTTTGTCAATAATTTGTATTCAAGTTACATTAATATTACAACTAAACAAGACAGACATAAATCTCAATTTTTTTGAATGGTAAAAATCTGAAATCTATTTATCTATGGGAAAATGAAACGTTTTGTGAGACATATATCTAAACTTTTCTTACGAAGAGTGAAAATTGAACCGAAGCTTATTGATCACTTCACCTACGAAGAGTGGAAATTGAAACTGGAACTTGTTGATTTCAGGGTATGGATGGTTTATACATACAAGGTCGGATGCAATCATGGGTTGTAAAACAATAAGATAGCTGAATCTTTCTTGTGAAATTTTCCTATTAAAGTGAGATGAAATTTTCTTGGGTTTTACTGCTTTGAGTTGAACAATGTTACAAATTCATAGAATATTTTTCTATGCTTGAGCATATGATAAATTGGTCAAAGTTTTCCTCCTCTCGTCTCTAATGACAAAAATCTGAACATGGATAAATTCAGAGGATATACTTGGTTTTAAGGACATTTAATATAGGACTCATTTCTGAAAAGACCAAAGATTCAATGGCTTTGCTTGCTCTTATCTCAACATTGTCACATGAAAGATGTGATGATTGCATCTTTTTATTAAAATTTTCGAACATGCCAAAACTATAAAATGAGGTTTTCTTTAAGATATAGCTGCATGTGGCTGCCATGTCCCTAACAATGTATTCATAGAAAAAAAAAATCTCTTTATGTCACGTGCCTAGAATTCACAAGAATCCCTTCCACCATAATTATTAATAAAAATTCAGTTGCAATATATAGTTTTCAAAATAAATTTCGGATGCTTATAATTAATCAATGATAAATAGGAACTAAAGAAGGATAATGAACATATATATATAAGCAAATAAGAACAAGGTCAAATCCAAAACTATCGTAGGCAGGAAACTATTGAAAATAGATATATAATCATTCTTTTCTAAGAGAAAAAGAGAGCTGTGTGAATGGGAAGTGGAGAAATCTATAGACAACTTTTGCTGAACTGGTATAAGCCAACTACTATAGAAGTTATTTCATCTATTAGTGAGTGTTATAGAGATATTGAACATTAACTTCTATAAACACTACACATATGCTCTAATTCCTGTTTTCCACTAAAAGACTAATTACATTCATTAGAAAAACTGTAGCCTTCTTATAAATGTACTTCTATGTATCATATCCTGCTTTGCTACTTCCCGTAAACCTTGATGAACAGGTTAAAGGAAAATGGAACTAAGAAAATTTTTTAAAGAAAAGACTCGTATATCAAACCGAAGATGTGGCCTTTGGTCTGGTAACTCTATATTTCTTTCGTGTTGCTGAACCTATATGATTGTGGAAATGCTGCTATGCATTGCAGATGCAAATGGGCTCTCAGGTAAATTCAATCCTTGACTGCTGGATTCACAACAAAGAAAAATTGCACAAAATATGAAGAACACCGAATAATGTATCAAGTTCGAGAATGAAGAATGCAAATTTACTGGAGGATTGTTTATTACCTGTCGTGATCAATATAATTTGCATCGATGTGCCTGATTTTATCATCATTTGCTGTGCCATTGCTGATGTATTCAAACAGATCATTAAGGTGCTCATTGGATGGAAAAGAGAAATTATCTACAAGGACCACGAGTATCAAAATTAGAAACTAGAACATGAAAAGCAGGGCGCATCTTTAAGGTGAAAAACAATCCAAAACCGGTTAACCTTCTGAGACTTTCAGACCATCCATTGGGTAGCCAAAATAAGACTGATTGGACACAGGCTTCTGAATTCGTAGCTCTGCAAGACGATGCCTCCTCTCTAGCCCAAGAGCCTGCTCCTGCTCTTCCAATAGCTGCTTCCTAAGCAACCTTGAGGTCTCATATCCTCTTGGCACTAAAGAGAAACAAAATATAATTTGATATGTTAAAAACCAATCAAAATCACAAACAAATAGTAACAAGAACTGGCAATTATACAATGTCTTTAGATTACAAAACTTTTAAAAAATGGAAACCATCAGAGACCGAACTCACTTGAATGAAGCTCAGCATCCATATCTACATAGTGAGAAGAGAAATACATTGGCGGCTCAATTCTCTCTTGATACTTCCTGCACTCAAAGGAAATCAGGAGTCAGAATGACAAATAAAAGTTCTGCTCTAACTCTAACAAAGTGGATTTTCCATTTAAATTTATGTCCATTGATTTACCTATCAATAATCTTTGATTTTTCCCTATATGGTTTCACAAGCACCCGAGCATTTTGAACGTAATGAGGATTTCCTTTTGCCAAAATCATCTTCACAGTGTCTGCACTTTCGAATGTAACAAAACCAAACATCCGTTTCTGTTGACAGGGAATCCTCACATCCTCGACTGGTCCAAAGGCGCTGTAAACAGGAAAAAAAATGCAATGAGAAACAAAAGCACATAGAAAGGCAGACGCCAAGGAGCCAGCAAAGAGGTTTCTGGACAAACAATCACCTGAAGTACTCGGAAACATCATCTTCTGTAAACGTGCTCTCAGCTGGAAATGTTAGATATATCTGTCGCGATCCGCTAACAATTGGACCAGGGTCATTTCTATCACCGCGATTCTCCATGTATTTTGGAACATCTTCTGCTAAAATTACTGCATGCTGGCCATGAGGTCTGCTACAAAAATCAAGTGATAATATGAGTTAATCAACAGCACGTATGCAAAGATAGACAAATTAGGAACCTAATTGAAGCTCTTGAGTTGCACCTGTCAATCAGCCGAATACTATTTTTCAAACGAGCGAGAAGCTTAGTAAGGCTATAACCAGCTTTCCCATGTCTCTGGCTCTCGGTGAGGTATCCTTCCGCTTGAAGGACTTTTCTATATTTCTCGTAGTATATCATTGGCAGAGAAGCAATTGAAACAGGATTTCCTTTTCTTGATTTCAAGAGTTCAATGATTTCCAACTCCAACTTCTCAAGTGATCCTGGTGAGAATAGTTTATCATCATTTATAGTATCAAATGTTCGAGGGAAACTCTCTGAAACTTGTCCATGAAAGTACCTACAGTTACTTCCATGCTTACAATAACCCTTGCTGAAATAGTGACAAATCTTCAATGGATTTTCATTTAGGCTCGAATACCTCCGGCCAGCTCTTGCACTTAAACTACCCAATGCAGCATCCGAATAGAAAAAATCATTCGGAAATCCTGCATTTCCCAAATTGAGAGATTCTAATTGATCCTCCAAACTTAAGAATTGAGTCTGATTTTGGAGTTCAGATATAGAATCTTGATAATTCATAGGCAAAAAATCTGAACTATGCTTAGATGCAGGTTCCCAATATGTGGATTGGACCCGAAAGGGCGGGGGAGACATAAAAGCTCTAGATGAAACAGGTGAGTAAGGTTTGAACTGTGAGGGAAACTCTGAAACAGAGTGGGACGAATTCATCGATGGCGAAAGTGGCGCCGTGGCGGCTTTGAGGGCTAATTGATTTAGTTCAGCTTTAGCCTTGTTAATCACTTCTTGAATCACCACATCAGGACTCATAGCAAGATTAATCATTTCTTGTTCCCCTCCATCCTGTAATAGAAGATAACCAATAATCTTTATAGCATTTTCAGGTTCCATTTTCTTGATTTTATCAAAGACAATTCTTGAATGCTCTGAAAACTCCATCTTGAATCAGTACTATTTGATAACAGCCTGTTAACATACTAAACAATTAAAACCTACCAAAACAAAATCACTTAAAATTATAATAACAAAAGAAAAGGAATTTCATTTTCTTCTAATATAACAACAAAAGAAAAGGAATTTCATTTTCAACAAAAATTTAACACAATAAATTATAATTAAAATAATAAATAAAAGTCAAAAAGTATAGAATCTAAGGAGCCAGAACAAGTTGCAGATCTAGTAAAACCAGAGGCAAAAAAAAAGTTAATAAAAATAATTAGGGTTTCATTTTTCTGTCAGATAAGGATTAAGAAAGTAGATCTTCTATCGTTCTAAATATCTTAAAAGGGAAAACCAAATTTTCTGCGTATGTAAAATATTTTTGTCTATACAACTGGAAAAGGAAATCCACATAAGGAAATGAAAAGCCTTTGTACAGAATCTCATCATTAGAAATAATTTATGAAAAAAAAAACCACTGAATTTTAACTAAAACCAGTAACTATTAAAAACAATAATATTAAAGTTTAATATCCATGCAAGCATAGAAACATGAAAAACAACCTAAAAAAAAGAGTTTATTTTATATAACAAAATTAAGAAAAAAAAATACAGAAGGATTATTTTGTTGTACAAACTAAAGTACACCATTAAATGGTGACTTAAGTAAAAGAAATGGGACTAACCAAGAACATGTCTTTTTTTTTTTTCTAGTTTTATTTGTTTTCTTCTTTATATACTAAAAAACATAACAAGAGTTCAAATTGGTTTCAAACTCCACAACCAAAATTTTTTTTTTCATTTTTATCATATTAATTTGAGATAACTCTCAGTTAAAAAAAATGATGAAAAAATTCAACAAAATTAACTTTCAAGTTCAAGGGTAGAAATCCATAATATTTAACAAACTTTTAGGTAGATAATTTTGAAGACAAATCCCATAATATTTAACAAAAACAAATTCAAAACTATTATCATATAAACAAAACAAGCACAACCCAGATGGCAAAAAATGACCATAAACACAAAATATTAAAGAAAAAAAAACATATAAATATATGAACTGACCTAAGTAATGTTTCCTTGTCAGTTGACACCAAAAACTGTGTAACGAAAGAAGCAAGAAAGATCCTTAAACACCATCTTTTCTTTTTTATTTTAATTATCTCTTAAGTATTTCTTTCTTTTTTTCTTTCTAATTCCTCTATAAGCAAAATAACTAGAGCTCTCTTTCTTCCATACTTAAGCATGCTCTTTCTCTTTTCTCTTTCTCAAAAACAGAAATGATGCTTCTGAACTTTTAAACACCTCACAACCACAAAACTGCTTCTTCAGTTTTTCTCTTTTAATTATGTGCAAAAAAAAAAAAAAAAGAAAAAGAAAAAACACAGTTAATCTTAGTATGTTAAAAAGGGTTTCACTTGTACATATGTACTACTGTGTATCGTTATTATATAATAACTTAATAAAAGTTAGTATTTAATATATCAATCATTAAATGAAATACCAAGCAAATGTCACTATTTTATAGTATTTTTTTTTGGATTATAGATTTCATAAAATCATTTGTAGATTTTATAAACCACAAAACAAAAGGCTACTATATATTTTCCTGATTTTCGAATTTGAATAAAATAGATTGAGCCCTTTTAAATTACACAAATAGCCTTGTATTTTTTTTTATTATAGTAGTAGTATTATTCTATAAATAAATACTAATAATTCGGAAATTCCAATGTGCTAAATTTAGAGTTTCCACTACACATGTCGGCAATATGGATCTCTTGAGTGGCACAAACGTGGATTTTATTTTGTCTTTTAAGGATCAAATATATTTTTATTAAATATGGACCGTTGGATTAAACATAGGTTTTCACTATGTATGCACAAATCTCCATAGTGGGTCTGCTTTGGTATATGCATAAAAGCTTGTAGTAATATTAATCCATACAAAATTTTAATTTCTTTGTATACTTGCTAAATATAATAAGATGGAAAGGACAAAATTAAATAAGGAAAATTTTCTTTTTCATCATTATGTAGCAATAAATATAATCATTATCAGTTGGATGGTAGGACATGGTAATGACCTCATTTTCTTTTTTTTTTTCTTTATAGTTAATATTCTCTTTAGGGTTTTATTTTTTAAACTTATTATGACAAGTAAGACTATAAATGTGAGATTACTTTTGTAGGACACATGCTAAATTCTTGATGTGATTGAGTGGGTTTCCTTGCTAATTATTGAAACCAAAATTTAATTAATTGCTTTCCTTTGCTTGTTTTGTCTAACCATATTTATGTCTATATAGAATTTAATTAAAATATTACAAACATTATTTTTGCATTGTTTTTTTTTTTGAAAAACAATAATTACTTTGATGAATAGAATTTTAGATTAAATATCTTTGAAAAATCCAGAAAAAAATGAAGGACTTGATTGCAAATACAAATGGTGAGAAGGATAATTGTGAGATATTAAAAAAAATAACTTGAAAGATTGTGATGACCTGTTCCACTGCCTGGATATGTGGGGTTTATTGGTCAATAATTAGAGGGGGGGAAGATCTCTTCAGAGATTAATGGATAAATAACACAACTAAATCCTTTTATAAAATTTCTCAAAAAAAAATCCTTTTATAAAAAATATATATATATAATTAGATTGAGAATAGGACATTCTGTTGTAATTATCATTATCTCCACCTTTCATGTTTGTAGTGTTGACTCTACCACACTTGTTTTTTTAGTTCAAAAAATAAGTAATCTTCACAGTAAACCTCAAAAGATGAAAAAAGTTCCAACACAACATGCAAATTTCTTAAAACTAAAAATATTGTCACATTCTATTTAACATTGATTATAATTTTCAAAAACATTAAAAAAAAAAAAAAAGAAAACTAACATAACATGAGAACCTTAAAACTAACATATGATAGATTAAGCAAGTTATACTATTAAGAACAATTTTTTTTTAAAAAAAAAGGTGATATTTAATAAAATGTGCTCATTTTAACCTAATATTTTCAATAAACCATGTTACACTAAATAATATCTTTATTTAATTATGTAAAGAAACTAAGATTGATGAAAATCTTAAAATAACTTTAGTGTAAGCTGATAAAATTAAATGCATACAATATTGATGTAAAAAGATCGTTATAAAAATAACTGTAGAAACTTAGCAGTTATATTTCAAACAAATCTATTTATTATTTCATCAATTAACTTTATCATCTTAAAAATTTAGTTTTTTAGAAAAATTCATACATGAATAGGTGGTTTCTAATTTATATATTGAAATAAAATGAAGATCATATAGATGTTTTTTTTTATAGTGAGGGAGGGGTTCGAAGATAAGACTTCTACATTGATTTCAATCTCCCTATCATCATACTATATTTTGAAAGATAAAATATATAGGTATATCTTTTTCTATCTTCGTCATGATTGCTACCATGTATTATCGATCAAATCTCTTTTAAAAATTAAATCATGTTAGTGTCTTATAATTTTTTTTTACAAAGTGTTTTATTGAAAATATAAACATATTCAAGTGTTATTGAACATATTCTTTATCACATTGTTCAATCAATATTAAATTCTTATAAATGTCTATATATTTTACATAAGATGCCATCATTTTAAAAATGATAAAATTTATTTAAAATTTTAAATTTACATTTCAATTTATTCGATTTAACTTTTTTTTAGTTAGAAGATGAGGGATTCGAACATATATAAAACACATATGTTTCAACTATTAGATTTGATTTAAATATTAAGAAAGATGGCTCTATTTCTAGAGCATGAATTACTATGATCAGAACAACTCTATTTAATAAATTTTAATTTGACAAAGCTAACCCTAAATAATGTTAGATTAATTATTGTAGTAATATCTATCTTTTTTTAGTACCATTTTCTTTATAATTATATGTGCTTTTTTTTTATGGAAAACCACATTTTAAGAATAATTAATGAGTTTAATTAATATTCGAGTAAAAAAGTTAAAAGTAAATCAAATTTTGAATCCATCTGCAAATCGGTAAAAAAAAGTGAAAAAAAACTAATTCCATATAATTAAGTATGTTTTCTTAACAAAGAGAGTTTTGTATCAAATTAAAGTTAAAGACTTTATTTTTCTTTACTATTTTTTAGGGAATATTTTTCTTACTATTAATTCTTCTTATTCATATTAGATTATTGATTCATAAGTTTTTTTTTCTTGACACTACCTACTAAACATAAATATAAAAAATGGTCTATATGACAGGTTCTAAAATAAAATAACACGTTTTAAAATTTTTAAATTTTCTTAATTATTTTAGTCAATTTTAAATCTATTGACAAGTTAATTTTTAAGTAGAGAAAATGAAAATTTAATTTACACCGTTTTAAGCCTGTTAAAACTTAAATAGGAATTTTTCTCAAAAAAAACTTACATAAGAGTACTTTTCTTATATTAATATGGAAATAACTCAATTTAGGGATTTTGAAGTTTATAAAAAAAATAATATTTAATTAACAAGAAAAGAATCTTAGATGTAATTGATATAAATGTAAATCATAAAAAGTGAATTGAATATGTTGAATATAAGGATAATTTTATCAAATTAAAATTTAATAGATAGAGTCGCTCTGGCCATAGTAATTTATGCTCTGAAAATAGGACCACCCTGTTAGGAAATAAAATGAATATATTAAATATTGTATGAAATAATATTAATTAAGGTGTATGCCCTTTTCCAACAAAATTTCGTACCTTCATAATGACTTTTATATATACTCAAATTGAAAAAAAAAAAATCGTAAGGAATAAACAGGACATGGATAATATATTATTCTATTCATATACTTATTCTTTTTTATATATATAATCATTACCTCAGTAGTATCCCAGACCCTTTGAATCCAGATTAATCCACTGCGAGGGAGTCGGCGTCTAGTTTTGGCCCATTTTGAGCTCCTTACCCTCTCCCAACGAAGGCAAAGATCCAACTCGAGACCTCTTCTTGAGACCAGAAGGACTTTATCATCTGTACCAACCTTCATTGGTTTATATACTTATTCATTCAGCTTATATTATTCCAGGTAATTAAGACCTATTAATATATCCTGAACTATAATCAGCATTTCAAATATATTTTGAATTAAGAATTGTTTTGATTTAGACTATAATTTTACAAATTGTTTCATATCTATCCATCTTTCAAATGAGTCAACTAATACGACATCATTTTAAATTAAAATATCATTTTGAAAAAAACCCATAGTAAAACATACTTATTTAAAATGTCCTTCAAATTTATCAACTAATATACTATCATTTTAAATAAAATGACGTTGTTTTGAAAAGAAAAATTATAACAAATCATTTTTATTTGAAGTGTGAATAGATTTGAAACAACTTGTAAAATCAAGGTTTAATTTTGAATAATTTTTATTCGGAATATATTTGAAATTTTCATTATAGTTCAAGATATGTAAATAGGTTTAATCATTATTCTATCCATTGTCTTACTTATATGTATGTATGTAAACACACTTGTGAAACTCTAAATTTTTCATTAAATTATAAAAATATTAAGATAAATTTTATAAATTCATTTAAGTGTTTAAACTTTTTTTTTGATAATTATTGTTATTCTGGGTATCCAGATCCCCATTTGGAGCACCGACTAATCCCAGTCGAGTGAGTTCCATTGAAAGCACACTCTTCTCACTTAACCGGGATTAGTAGGGGCTTCGAATGGGACGCAGAATACTTGAAATAACAACAATTATTAAAAAAAAAGCTTAAACACTTAAATGAATTTTTAAAATTTATCTTAATATTTTTAAATATATTTTTGTATTTTTTATATATTTTTTTATAGTTTATTTAGTTTGATGTATATTATTTTAACTTATATTAACATAAATAGTTTTAAAAGTATTTAATTAATAATGATTACCAATGGATTATTCAAGACCCACGAATTTGAATATAGATATCTGTGAATACATACATACATACACACACATATATATATAGAACATTATTTACCCATTAAGATATAAATATAATTATATTATTTAGATATGAGTAAAAATATGATAATACCCTATCCATATCTCATATTAACCATTCCTAGACATATTTCTAAGCAATCACAAGATGGTACTTAAAAAGAAATTGTTAACTTTATATTCGAATAAGATTACATGCACTTTGATAATAGTCATAAATATTTGATCTTTGATATGGTTACCAACTCATTGTCGTATATTCATGCCAACTCCAAATTGTGGATATAAATTGGTTTCTTTAATTATTTGTGAACCTTACACACACGCACACAATTATCATGGATAAAAGGTCTGTAAATGAGATCATGTATTGCCCTTACATTTTACAGAAATTTTAAGTTTTGCAATAATAGTGAAAGCATGATAGTAATATTTTTAAAAAACAAAAATGTCAATTTAGTTGACAAATGATTCTTGCTAATTTGATTTTCACAAGGAAATAAAAATAATAATTAACAATGAACTCACTCGATTACAACTCTATGTATTATTAATTACAATGGAAAACGTGTGTATGATTAATTAACTGACAATTGCCTTGTTTATATTTTAACTTGATTGGGAAGTGAATGTGCTTAATCTTTTTTAATTATATTTCCATAAGAAAGCAATATTTATTTCAGAGAAAAGTACAGAAAGGTGATATGTGGTTTCACTAATTTACATCTAGAGATACATGGTTTTTTTGTGACAAAAAGAGGTACGTGGTTTACTCCATTAACATATAAGGGTATCTGATCAAACACCGTTAAACAAATGTCATGTGGAAAACAAATCATGCCTTAAAATATTAATTGATGAAATCACAGATCCTAAAGTGTCAATCGGTGAAATCACAGATCTTAAAGTGTTAATCGGTGAAACCACAAGCCACTTTTTTGGTTTCCATTCAATCAAAGTTTGCTTCACCTCATCGCCATGTGGGATGTTTTTAACGATGTTATAATCAGGTACCCTTATATGATAACGGAATAAAGCACATACATCTATCTATAAAAAAAAAAAAATAACGTACCTTTAAGCGTAAATTGATGAAACCACAAACCACTTTTATGTACTTTTCTCTTTATTTTATTATCAACATATGTAACCTAATTTCTATCCATGTTCATAATTTATATATTTTTTATAAAGTAAAATTATAAGCTCAATATAGCATATATAATAGTCTAATGCATAATTCTGACTCACGTACGCAGTTGTGTGTGTATAATAGAAACTAGCTTGGAGCCCATGCACTGCATAGGAATATAACAATAATGACCCGCATAGGTAGTAACATGGTTGTAACTGTTTGGTATGTTGGAGATCAAAGTCCAAGCCTTAACTAAGACTTTTCCTTTCCATTTGGCATGCAGGGAATGTGTGGATCACTATGTTGGCCTGTATTTGCCTAGATATAGGTTGTTTAGTCCATCTCTCAAAAGTTTACATTGACGGTCGAGCTTTGCTCTAAAAAGGGTGACGGGCTCCGTTGAAGGTTCCATCAATATAAAAAAAAGAGGAAAATTATGTATAGTAATTTGTACAAATTAAATATAAAGAATTATTTATAGATCAAAATTAATATTACTTTATTTATAATGCATCATATATAATCTAATTAAATTATTTTAAAAAAATTAAAAATGATATATTTAGGAACATGCCTAGATCAATAGTGATAGTCTAAAACCATGTAAAAAGAATTACATAAATGGTGAGGTTATAAATATCAACATATATTTAATAAATAAAATAAAATGAGAATTTTAAAAATTAAATGTATTTATTTCTTATAATTCAACATAAAATATTAGATAATTACTCATGAAATTAATTATATTTTTAATAAACAAAGTTCATCATTATAATATATTGTACATTTATATGTTTATCATTATATAAAAATAATAATTTTTAAGTGAAAATAAAATTTTTAAAATAATCTATAAAATTTAGAGATAGATTATTCATTAAATCTAAAAAATTCATACACATGCATGAAAATTTTAGAAATTAAATGTATTTTTTTCTTATAACCGGGCATGAAATATTAGATACTTACACATAAAAATAATTATATATATTTTTAGTAAACAAAGTTCATCATTATGATACACAATACATTTATATTAATTACACATGAAAAATAATTATATATATTTTTAGTAAACAAAGTTCATCATTATGATACACAATATACATTTATATGTTCATCATTATATAAAAATAATATTTTTAATTGAAAAGAAAATTTTTAATATTAATTAAAATATTTAGGGACTTATAGTAATTATTAAATCTAAAAAACTCATATACATGCACATCAATCTATATAAATAACTAAATTGTAAGGAAATTTTGTTTGCCACCTAGGATTCTAGGATGATGTGACATGGATTTTTATTTTATTTTTTTGTATTAAACATTTTTGTTATTAAATTTTCATGTATTATTAATTTTTAATCTTTAATAGTTATAGAATTTAAAAGATTTTATATTTATTATTTGTTAATAATGTTGTAAATATTTAATTAGTTTTGTCTTTCGGTATTCATAACCTTTAAAATTTATTATTATCCTTTAAATATTATGACCTTTCATATTTCTTACGTTTTTTTGTTATTTTGTCTTTTGGTATTCATTTCATGTATTATTAGTTGTTAATTTTTAATAGTTATAGAATTTGAAAGGTTTTGTATTTATTATTTGTTAATAATGTTGTAAATATTTAATTAGTTTTGTCTTTTGGTATTCATAACCTTTTAAAATTTATTATTAT
>CANYLF010515437.1:0-11207 GCA_948193215.1 Bocquillonia castaneifolia | reverse complement strand
ATAATTATCCTTAGTTATTTTAACTTATTTTATTTGTTGTGATTGCCATAATGTCCTTTAATGATCACATACAAGAGTTGGTGCCTTTTAAAGAAAACAAATGGCTTTAGCCATCTCATGATTAATATTTTAATTTGGGCTTGTGAGTGTAACAACTAGACGACTCAATTTAGTGCATTACAACATGAATATATTCTCATATAATAATTCCCTGTTTGGACTCTTTTTCTTGATGGTACCATTTTTGTTGGATCAAAACAAATGCAAAACCTTGTATACTATTTGAAAAGAAAAATGAAATAATAAAGAAAAAGAAATATTGTAGACGTTTTAGATCATGACACACAGAAAACACTGTTTTTTTCGTATAGTTTAATGCATTTGTTTAACGTCGTTTCGGTAAGGAAAATATTCTGTTGACAAATGGAACTTAAAACAAATAATGCCTGAAGCATTTTACTTGGAAAGAAATTAATATTGCAATTCTCTTTGAAATAATTTCTGCAAAAATAAGAAAGTAGACATACTTAACTTGGATTCAATGAACTACCATAAGGAAATCCTGCCAATTGTAGCGATGGTTGTATCAGAATTTTGTGGAGTAGGCTTAATCACTCTATTCAAAGCTGCTTCTTTGAAAGGAATGAACTATTTTGTGTTCTTTTTTTACACCAACTTAATCAACACTCTGATTCTCATCCCTGTTCCCTTCTACCTTTGCAGGTATATATATCTTATTTTTGTTTATTTGTCTATTAAATTTCAGGCAAGCATCAACTCACATGCTTTGTCTTTCAAAATTGTGCAGTAGAAGAATGGTTCCCCTGTTCAAATTTCCACTTCTTTCACGAATCTGTGCGGTAGGGATTATTGGGTATGAAAAATTTTGTACAAGAAAGCAAATATAGTATTTATTTTTTCTGTCATTTATTTGAAGATTTAATCTAATTTGGAAATTTTGGATCTGGGTTTTAGGCTTTCTTCACAACTTATGCAATATAAAGGAATCAAATATACTTCTCCAACTATGTCTTCTGTCATGAACAATCTGGTACCAGCTTGGACATTCTTGTTTGCAGTCATTTTCAGGTAATTTTTTTTTGTTGCTTAATTTCATAGTGTTAATTATGTATATTGCTACAACTATCTCTTCCATTGTTATTAATTGTTAAAAAAAAAGTGTTATTTCCTTATGCATACAAATGGATGCCATGAAAAGGATGGAAAAGGTGAGTTTGAGCAGCTCAAGCACTCAGAGCAAAATCATTGGGACTATAGTATCCATATTGGGTGCATTAGTGGTGGTTTTCTACAAAGGTCCAATAATTTTGTCAGCATCTTCATCTACGTCACTTCATAATCAAATGGAATCACCATCACAATCAAATTGGGTCATTGGTGGTACTTTACTTGCTATTACGCATATTATTTATGCATTCTTGTTTATTATTCAGGTAAATAAATACCATTAGATTAATTTCTTGAATCTGATGACGTTATTGAAAATTACTTGTTAAAAGATCGATGATCCATTTTTACAGACTCAAATGGTGCAAATATGCCCATCACCACTACTTGTAACATTCTTTTGCTACTTGTACACAACCATCATCTCTGCACCAGTTTGTTTCATAGCAGAACCGGACTTGAGTGCTTGGATGATATTGCCTGATATAAGATTAGTTGCACTGATATACGCGGTAATTAATTGAGAATTTAATGGAGTATTTACTTTATCCTCAATAAATTATTAATTAAACATATAATTATTTAATTACTAAATGCATAAATTTGTTCAGGGAATTCTTGGAGGAGCATCTCTTACTTTTATTTATTTCTGGTGCTTCCAAATTAAGGGTCCTGTTTTTGTGACAACATTTAGGCCACTGTCAATTGTCATAGCAGCTGCGATGGCAACTATATTCCTTGGAGAGGCTCTTCGTCTTGGGAGGTATATATTCAACAATTTAACTTGCATTTTTGCAATAGGAATTTACTTAGAGAGGAAACAATGATTGACCTGGATCAGAAACTTGTTTGCAGTGTAATTGGAGCAGTTATAATATCAGTTGGAGTCTATGCTGTGATATGGGGAAAGGCAAAACAAGAAGAAGCCAAAGAGGAATCATCTTCCAACATTACTACTACTACTACACCACTCTTGCAGGAGCAGGAGTACTAGAAAATTTTTCTTGCTAGGCGCATATAGAGATTCACCAATTTACTAGCTGAGGCTAGTGAAAAAACTAATAGATTGTTGTTAGATATTTCTTTCAATCAGTGTTGTGACTAGCTAGAGCAGCTGTTAATTATGTATTTGTAAGTATGCATTTTTCTACTTTATGTATTGTTGTTGGGCAATGAGAATCATGTAACGAGGAAGAGCTAATGAAAACGGTACAGAAAAATAATCCCTCAATGATTGGGAGAACAATTAAACCTGTATACTATCTCCGCATTCAGGGACCTTAAAATTTCTATCGTATTCTCCTTCTAATTATTTGAATAAGAAGTAAAATTTTCGAGTTAAATAAGTAAAAAATTGATGACTATTACACAAGTCAAGTCAAGCAACTCGGTCACCAAGAAATACAGACCTATGAAAGGACAAAACAAAAGAAATCATTTAAGACAGGTAAAAAGAATATCAGGCCAAACTCGAACTCGATGGATACCTTAAAACATAAATTGGAATCGAAGCTTGGAAAGAAATTGATTTGATCAACTCCATGTTAGACAATAATTAAAAAAAATATATGAGAAGTTAAATTTCAATGGCACCGAAATTTGAGTGGAAAAATGAAGCCTTCATTTACCTATAAAAAGCAATGGTATTTGCAAGAAATCATCATCCAACACCAACAAATAAAACAATTTGGAGAGGGAGAAAAAAAAAAAAGAGAGCTGTGGGTGTGTTTAAATTCAAGAAAATTGTAAGGGTTAAAGGGTTTGGGTAAAATTCTCTAGGTACCCTCTGGGTATTTATCTTGGGTTTTGGGTGTGAGAAAAATATTATATTTTATATTTTGTGGTTGTAATAATTTTCACATAGTGAATATTTTTCTTGGTTGTCTTTTGGCCGTGTTTTGGGTGTGAGAAAAATATTATATTTTATATTTTGTGGTTGTAATAATTTTCACATAGTGAATATTTTTCTTGGTTGTCTTTTGACAACGGCCGTGGTTTTTCTCTGGATTTGGAGTTTTTCACGTAAATTCTTATCTTGTTAATTTCTCTGTGATTGTTTGACTATTTTTATTATTTTTATTAAAGGTAGTCTGTGGGGTAATAGGGGAATTTTTCCCAACAACCGGTATCAGAGCCTTATTGGGGTATTAATATCTACTTATCATATGCTCTGTGGTTGCCACTAAGGTGGACCCTCCACATCAGAAAAATAAGTTAGATTATTATTTACTCTGTTTTTATTAAGCCTACAAGTACCTTTGGTGCGGTGGAGTTTTAGTATGTGTTTTACACTAAAATAAAAGCACAGGAAAAATGTTAGCAACTAAATTTGATGTTGAGAAATTTGATGGAAAAATTAATTTTACCTTATGGCAAGTGCAAGTTAAGGATTTGTTAATCCAGTTTGGATTGTTCAAAGTCTTGAAGGGAAAGCCAATCCCTTTGACCAGCAGAAAAGATTCAGAAGTGTCCGGTGATAGCAGTGGAGACTCAAGAAAGTCCACGATGAGCGATGAAGACTGGGAGGAGCTAGATATGAAAGCTGCCAGTCAAATTCGTCTCAGTTTAGCAAAGAATGTTTCAAATAGGCTCTATTTGAAGAAGCAATTTTATAAATTGCAGGTGGAGGAAGGTACAAAAATTTCAGATCATCTGAGTGTCCTGAATTGAATTATTTCTGAATTGGAGACTCTCGGAGTTAAAATAGATGAGGAGGATAAAGCCTTGCGACTCATCTTGTCTCTTCCACCTTCTTACAAACAATGCAGCCCATTTTAATGTATGGGAGGGAAACTGTAGTTTACTATGAGGTGACGAGCAAATTGATTTCTGAAGAAAGAAGAATGAATGCTGAAAGCAGACCTTTAGAAAATTCAGTGTTTGCTGTTTGTGAGCATGGAAGGAAAAAGAAAAACTCTGTGAAGAAAATTGTATGCTGGGGAAGTGGTCAAACTAGCCACGTAAAGAAGAACTGCAGGAAAGGTGGAGCTGGTTCGGCAAATAGCTTCAGAGAAGAAGATGATGTTACCAATATTGTCTCATTGGAAGAGGGAGATGGTGAATTTCATTAAAATAAAATATATGTCCTGATGGCATGATTGCTATCACTGGAGATGCCATGAAAGGGGACGTATAATTGGTAGCACGTCCACAGATTTGCACCCGGGCATTGGCTGATAATTATGCAAGGTGTGTGGTGGAACAAACAGAGGAATGTCGATGGATAATGAACTTCTGGAAAATCAACATGGAAGTTGCAACATAATTTATTAGTAAGATTTTTGACATGGGTGAAATTCTTGGAGTTGGTATTAATTCCAAGTGGGTGTACTCTTTATGGTGGAGTATGATAATTCTTGTTTAAGAATTATCATTGTCCGTGACAGACAATGTTTTTGGTAGCGGGTATTTTTTTTTTAATTATGGTGGAGATTGTTAGAAAATAATTAAAAATATATATATATGAAAAGTCAAAAACAAATTTCGGTACCACCGAAATTTGTGTTGAAAAATTATAAGTGTTTTGCCTATAAATAGGCATCATCTATCCATTGATAAAAACACACCAAAATCACACACAAAAAACACAGTTAGAGAGGGAGAGAAAAATATTAAGTGTGGGTGAATTTGTGTGATTTAAATTTAGGAAAATTGTGAGGGTTAGAGGATTTTGGTTAAAATTCTCTTGGATACCCTCTGGGTATTTTCTTGGGTTTTTGGTGTGAGAAAAATATTGTATTTTATATTATGTGGTTGTAATAATTTTCCGCATAGTGAATATTTTTGTTGGTTGTCTTTTGACAACGGCCGTGATTTTTCTCCTCATTTTCGAGTTTTCCACGTAAATCCTTGTCTTGTTAATTTCTCTGTGATTATTTGACTATTTTTATTATTTTTATTAAAGGTAGTCTGTGGGGTAATAGGGAAATTTTTCCCAATAAGAATTTCTGCTGTCCAAACTATTTATGGCATTACATTTTGATTGAAATATAAATGCTATTTAAACGCAATTGTGTAAAGGTCTATGATAAAGGATTTGAGTTACAAATTGAAGGGGCAGAAAATGGAAGTGGAAAAAAAGTTGTCAGATCACCAAAAACAAAAGCTTTCCATATGCCCTTCAACAAACGGATGCAGTTGTAAGGGAAGAAAAACATCTGACAGGCAGAGCCTTTTGGGCTTTCATTCTGAAGTATTTTGCATCTATTTCGTTAATGGTGAGTCCACATTTTAAATATTGAATTTCATAATAATAATAATAATAATAATAATTTGCTGATCGCATGTTGGTGATGGAGAAAGAGAATATACTATTTGCTTCTTTTTTTGATAAATATTTTTTGTGTGGTTGCTTATTCTTAAGTTTATTCATACCTTAATTTAAAAAGAAAAAAGAAAAAAACTGTTTGTGAGGATTTGTTGTCTGTGCAATTATTGAGGCGCAAATCTCTCACTTAAGGAGCTTATTGAATCTTATCTAAGAAGGTGCAAAATAACAGTAATAGCTGCCTGGCTAATAACTTTTCTGTTTGAATTATCATCAATTTTGCGCTACTTGTGTTTTAGCACTTGCAGAAATGTCTGGATCTGATGATTGATGCAATTTTGTATTTTCCATGGACAATCTTAGAGTTGTGGTATTAATTTAAGCCTAATTTTCCCCCTTTCTTTTCACAGCACATCCACCTTTAGTGCAGTGCTTGGGGATATAGCTCAGTGTGCAACCGAGACATATTTTTCTGGAATAATGGAAAGGCACAAATTCAGCAAGTTCAATGCTACAGAGAGAGTCTGAAAACTGGTCGAGTCGTGTCAAGAAAGCATCACAACTTTTGAAAGTAAAAGAAAGAAAAAAAATCGGTGCATATGTGTTTTGATTTCGGTGCCTAATTTTCGGTGCCACAAATTTCGTTAAATCTTCGGTGCTTAACATTACTTCCTCTACCTATAAATAGGCAGGGAGTGTTAAGAGGAATCCCATCCCAGAGTGAAAGAAAAATATAAAGAGAGTGAGAGAAAATTAGAGAGTTAAGTAATTATTTTCTCCTATTATAAAGAGAGAGTTTTTGAGTGTTTCTCCTTTATAAATAGAGAGGTTGTAACTCCTATTATTTTCTCATAGTGAAATTCTTCTGTCCTTACCTGTAGTTTTTACCATAATTTGTTTAGGGGTTTTCACGTAAAATCTGTGTGTTCTAATTTTATTATTCTTTATCTTTATTTTTCTCAAATTATTAGCTGTGGTTTTGCTCTATCCGGTCCGATTTTCTCAACAATTGGTATCAAAACCTGACTTTGGTGTATATATATATATATCTATTTATTGTATACTCCGTGGCTGCCACTAAAGTGGATCCTCCACATCAGAAAATAAATTAGATTATTATTCACCCTTGTAAGGTGTCAAGAGCCTGATAGGGGTTTCAAAAGTTGTGGTATTTTTGAAAATAAAATACACCACAAGAAAGAGAAAATCATGTTGAGTTTTCTGCTGTAACCCATTTTGGAACGGACGTCGGAATAGTAATTTGATGAATAGTAAAATAGTAACTTTTGCATGAATTGTTGCATGGTTACTGTTGTGGTATTTTTTTTTGAAAACAAAATATACCACGAGGAAGGGAAAATTACGTGAAGTTTTTTATTGCAACCTGTTTTGGAAACGGACATCAGAATAGTAAAATGATGAATAGTAAAATGGTAACTTTTTGCATGTTGCATGGTTACTATTCACATGGAAATAAGTGGGAAAAAAATTTGTAGCAGCATTACTGTTCATCACTGTAGCAGCCCGTTACTATTCATCACTATAGCATCCGTTACTGTTCACAATCATTGTAGCAGCCGGTTTTCTGTAGCAGCTTTTGTTACTGTAGCAGCCCGTTACTGTTCATCTATTACTGTAGTAGAGTACTATTCATGGTACTATTCATGTGAAATAGTGGGAGCTAATTTTTGCTCAAAAATTTTGTGATATAAGCAATGATGGCAAAATTTAAGATTGAAAAATTCAACGGGAGAAATTTCTCACTATGGAAATTAAAGATAAAAGCTGTATTGAGAAAAGATAATTGTCTTCCGGCTATCAGTGAAAGGCTGACAACATTTACAAATGATAATAAATGGAACGAGATTGATGGGAATGCTATTGCAAACCTTCATCTTGCACTTGCAGATGCGATCTTGTCCAGCATAGAAGAAAAGAAGACGGTGAAGGAGATTTAGGACCACCTCACCAAACTGTACGAGGCCAAGTCGTTAAATAACAAAATTTTCCTTAAGAGAAAACTTTGCACCTTGACAATGTCAGAATCTACTTCAGTGACAAAGCAACTCAATGTCTTGAATACTCTATTTTCTCAACTTACATCTTTGGGCTATAAAATAGAGTTACAAGAATGTTCAGAACTTCTACTCCAAAGTCTACCTGATTTGTATGATCAACTCATCATTAATTTAATGAATAATGTTCACTCCGATTCTCTGGTCTTTGATGATATAACAGCTGCTATTCTTGAAGATGAAAATTGGTGAAAGAACAAATAGGACAAGCAGGCAGGTTCACACCATGTGGAAGCCTTGACGGTGTTGAGAGGGAGATCAACAGAACGTGGCTCAAGTGGGAGTCACAATCATGATAGGTCAAAATCAAGAAGTAAGAAGAATTTTAAATGCTACCATTGTGGTAGGAAAAGGTCACCTGAAGAAGGATTGTTGGCGTCTGAAGAATTACAATCCTTAAGGGAATGTGGTAAGCATTTCAGATGATGGAAATGTATTGTGTTGTGAGGCAGCAATCTCAATGGAGAGCAGGAAGAAATTTGCTGATGTATGGCTTCTTGACTCAAGAGCAACTTATCACATGACCTCTCAAAGAGAATGGTTCCATCATTATGAACCTATCTTAAGATGATGTAATACTAAGAGGGGGGTGAATTGGTGCGGAATTAAAAATTTAGAAAGAGATAAGATGAAGTAGAGTGAACGCACAAGGGTTTATAGTGGTTTGGACCCAACTTGTCCTACGTCAACTCTCCCAAAGACCTCTTTGGGGCTCCACTAACTACAATAGTGATACAAGGGATTTTAAGGCTATCCCAAACCTTTACAATGAATTTTACCCAAGGCTAACTCACAAACCCTAGTGTTTCCAAGAGCCTAACACCAAACCTTTACAATGAGTTTTACAAATGGCTAACTCACAACCAACCCTAGTGTTTTCCAACTCATATAGAATTGACACTAGTACAATGGATAACTAATTCACTCAACCCAAGCAACAAATGCTCTAGAGTTCTAGCTACCCAAAACCAAACAATAATTAATTACAAAGATGAGAAATGATTTTACAAGAGTTTGGCTATCAAAGAAATTAATTTTCTTGCTTGAAGACCATTTATGATCGGTATTTATAGCCAACATACCCAAAACTAGCTATTAGAAATAACCCCAAGGGTGTCTCTAACGTCTAGAAACTTTTGCATTTAATGCACTGAAAATTGTCAGGTCACGATCGCGGCTTCATCAGTCACGGGCGGGATCTGTGTAACGGCTAGTTTTTCAGAGACTCCATTGAATGTCGCGGGGGTGACATCTCTGACCGCAGGTGCGAAATAACTGGAAGGGAGATACCTCTCGAGAGCAGCTGGATGCCTTAATGAGCGGCTCTCTGTTTTGATTGAGCGGCTCTCTGATTGATCAAACCGCAGGAGCAATTCTCTAACCGTGGGGCGCAAAATCATCGGGCAGAGAATGCTTGTGAAAAGAGCGGTTAGATTACTTGAGGAGCGGCTTGATTCCTTTTGATGAGCGGCTTCTGCCTGATCAAAAATGGGGGTGATTTAGTTCATCGCTGGCGCGACTTTAAGCCTTAAGAATGGGGCTCTCTATTTCTCAAATCGCGGGTGCGACTTGATGTGTCGCGGGCATGAATCGTCGTGTGCAGAAACCTTCAAAGTTCACACTAAAAAGTCTGGGCGCGATTTCCATTTCGAGGGTGAATTATGTCATTGGTCGTGGGGGCGATTTCCTCAGTTCGGGCGTGATATATAGCCGCGAGTGTGACTACCCTATGTCGTAGGCGCGGTTTGATGGAGTCATTTAAAACTAGCTGATATGAAAACCTACACACTTAGGAACTTTGTTAGACAAAGATAAAGGGTTGTTAAACTCAAAATAAGATGGATTGATGCCACTAAAGCCAACAGAGGATCTGTGTATAGTTGTGAAGATAATGCCTTAAAGATCATAGGCATTGGAACCATCAGATTGAAGATGAACGACGGTACAGTTCGCACTATTCAAGGAGTGCGACATGTAGAAGGTCTGAAGAAGAATTTGTTATCACGAGGACAGCTGGATGATCTTGATTGTATTATCAAAGTTCAAAAAGGAATCATGAAGATTAGCCAAGGAGCGCTTATAATTATGAAAGGAGAAAAGATTGCTGCAAATTTCAATACGCTTTTGGGAGAGACTGTGCAAGAAGTAGAAGCATCCATTGCTTCAAGTAGTTCAAGTGAAAGATCTGCAATGGTGTGGCATCAGAAGCTTGGACATATGTCTGAACAAAGCATGAAATTTCTTACTGAGAAAAATCTACTTCCAGGCCTTACATAGGTGACACTACCTTTTTGTGAGCACTACATAACAAGCAAGTAGCATTAACTACAGTTCAACACATCCAATTCTAGAAGCAAGATTGTTCTAGAATTAGTTCACTCGAATGTATTGCAAGCACCGATTCCATCACTGGGAGGAGCAAAGTACTTTATGTCCTTCATCGATGATTACTCCAGGAGATGTTGGGTGTATCCTATCAAGAGCAAGGGAGATGTGTTTGTAATTTTCAAAACTTACAAAGCACGGGTTGAACTTGATTCAGGCAATAAGATCAAGTGTTTGAGGATAAATAATGGAGGAGAGTACACTGGTAATGAATTTAATAGCTTTTGCAAACAAGAAGGGATCAAGAGGCAGTTCACTACGACATACACTCCTCAATAAAATGGAGTGGCAGAGCGGATGAATAGAACTCTATTAGAAAGAACAAGAGCAATGTTGGGAGTTGTAGACCTGAATAAGGCATTCTGGGTAGAAGGAGTAAACACCGCCAGTTATGTGATTAACCAGTCTCCATCTATAGCAATTGATCAAAAGACACTGCTGGAGATGTGGACTGGGAAGCCAGTTGATTATTCAAACCTCCATATATTTGGAAGTCATGTGTACGTGATGTACAATGCCCAAGAAACTACAAAGCTGGATCCAAAATCCAGGAAGTGTTTGTTCTTGGGATATGCTGACGGTGTAAAGGGGTATCGCTTGTGGGATCTGTAACGGCCATAATTAATTGACAATTAATTATGCATTTAAGTATGTTGAATCATTTCATTAAGAATTGGCATCATTAGAATGTTTAGTTTTGTTAATTGAGGTTGATTCATTGGTGATTATGAGTAGGAGGAGTGTGATTGAAAGAAATAATAGTTGGAGGTGGCTATATGGTAGTGTTTGATTGTTTAAGGAGTTATCTCTTGGTGGTTCATTTCTATTCATTGTGTATTATTAAGTATAATTGTGTGAAATAGGGTTTGTGGGAGTTGGATTAGTTGAGGGACTAGATTGTAAGAAAAGTTGAGGAGCTATTTGTAAAAGAAGTATGAGAGTTGGATTAGATAGTTATTAGGAGTAAGTTTAGGGAGTGGTGTAGGGAGATTGCTTCTAGAAGGACAAGTGGCTTGGGGGTGTAAGAGTAACACAAGTGGCACAAGAGAGGAGTGTTTGAGTGGCAATGGAATAGAGATAATAATAATGAAATATTGCTAGTGGATAATCTCTACAAAAAAGCTAAGAATCCTACACACTTTTCTTATTTCTTTCTTCTTCTTTCACGTTTCTTCACTTCTTCTTCTTCCTTTTTCTCCAAAACTCCATTGTTGAAGCTTTAAAGCTTTTAAGTGAATATTATAGTAAGATTAGAAGAGCTTTCCTTAATTAGAAGCTTAATTGGAGGATTA